>JARNME010000086.1:0-141721 GCA_030179655.1 Scaptomyza flava
TTTTGACTTTAAAATGTGGGTTGGCTGGGGGCGGATTGGGTGGGCGTGGCTCCAAAATTCTTGATGCAGTTTTTTGAGGGTTGATAGTTGCTATCTTCTTACCAAATTTGGTAGTTCTAGCTGTAAGGATGTGCGAAATATGCGGATTTATCGTTTTTGAGTTATCGAATTTATCGATTTGCCATCCCCCCAGTTATCGTAGAACCCCAATCTTGACACTTTAATTTACTATCCCATAGAAAAAGAGAATTGGAAAGTTTCAAGTCCCTAGCTTGAAGGGTGTGGAAAAAACTTGCACACATACGGACGGACAGACGGACAGATGGACGGACGGACAGACGGACAGACGGACATTGCACAAAACCAATATACTCTTTACCTTCGGTATCGAGTATAAAAATTCACTGAAACGAAAATTAACTTTCTTTGTTCACATTAAATATGAACTAAAATGCATAAGCAATTCCCTTACCATTGTATGTAAAAACATAATGTTGGAAAGAGCATTACAGTTATTCCTCTAAGCAGCAGATCCCGAGCTCATACATACAACGCTTGCACTTAAGAGCTATGTATGGATGGTGCAAATTAGGCAATGCAATTCCTTAAACAGCAGCCTCTTAGTTATGGTTAGCTTCGCTTAGTGAGTGCGGAGGAGATAGGGATATTAAGATTTATGTTTGAAAATAAAATAGAGAGTGAACGTAAATGAGCAACAACAAAGAAGTATGATCGGAGCGAGATTTCAAATTATCTGATTATCATAAGAGCAACACATTCGCTTATGTGAACGCCCTTTGCTTATTCGAAATTGTATATCAATAATAATATATCAATAATGTTAGTGTGTTACGTTTTGTCTAAGTTATATAAGCAGCAAGTAGGCGAATCCACCCCCATAACATATTCTGGTGTGGGAAATTTTTATAGGCGCACCAAGTTTTGTTATGTTGTTGTTGTTTTTTAAAATCAATGATTCCAACAAAAAGTAGCAGTGCGGGCCCAACAACAACACTGACAACAACAACAAACGCTACTTGGGTCGTAAATCAATTGTCAAAGGCACACAAATTTGAAAAAAACAAGTGGAAACGTTGCAGTCGGACGCAACCGACTGCGGCATACTCGATACCAGTATTAAAAATTTTGATCCATCCATGTGGGATGTCAATTGCTATCTTAATACCAAATTTGGTGACTCTAGCTCGAAGTTTGTATAAAGTGGGGAAAGGGGGGCTGGGGGCGGTATGGGTGGAATTGCATCCAAATTTTTGATGCAGATCTTTGTGGAATGTCAATTGCTATCTTCATAACAAATTTGGTGACTCTAGCTCAAAGTTTGTATAAAGTGGGGAAAGGGGGGCTGGGGGCGGTATGGGTGGAATTGCATCCAAATTTTGTTGCAGATCTTTGTGGAATGTCAATTGCTATCTTCATAACAAATTTGGTGACTCTAGCTCAAAGTTTGTAAAAGTGGGAAAGGGGGGCTGGGGGCGGTATGGTTGGGCGTGGCATTCAAATTTTTGCTGCAGATCCTTGTGGAATGTCAAATGCTACCTTCATACCAAATTTGGCGACTCTAGCTCAAAGTTTGTATAAAGTGGGGAAAGGGGGGCTGGGGGCGGTATGGTTGGGCGTGGCATTCAAATTTTTGGTGCAGATCTATGTGGGATGTCAATTGCTATCTTCATACCAAATTTGGTGACTCTAGCTCGAAGTTTGTATAAAGTGGGGAAAGGGGGGCTGGGGGCGGTATGGTTGGGCGTGGCATCCAAATTTTTGCTGCAGATCCTTGTGGAATGTCAAATGCTACCTTCATACCAAATTTGGTGACTCTAGCTCGAAGCATGTAAAAGGTGGTGAAAGGGGGGCTATGGGGCTTGGGGGCGGTATGGGTGGGCGTGGCATTCAAATTTTTGCTGCCGATCCATGTGGGATGTCAATTGCTCTCTTCATACCAAATTTGGTGACTCTAGCTCGAAGTTTGTATAAAGTGGGGAAATGGGGGCTGGGGGCGGTATGGTTGGGCGTGGCATCCAAATTTTTGCTGCAGATCCTTGTGGAATGTCAAATGCTACCTTCATACCAAATTTGGTGACTCTAGCTAAAAGTTTGTATAATGTGGGGAGAGGGGGGCGGAATGGATGGGCTAGGCTCCAAAACTTTGATGCAGATTGTTGGGGGTCGTTGCCAGCTATCTTCCTACCAAATTTGGTGGCTCTAGCTCCACTACTCTGGAAGATACACGCATTCCCGTTTTTGACGAAGCGTTGATGCAGATGGGGGTGGCTAGGGCGGTATTGGTGGGCGTGGCATCCAAACTTTTGATGCAGTTTTTGGGGGGTCATCATCATCTATCTTGGCAACAAATTTGATGACTCTAGCTAAAAAACTGTGGGAGATATAGGCTTTTCTGATTTCTAAATGCGGGGGGGCTGGGGGCGGGATGGGTGGGCGTGGCTCCAAAACTTTGATGCAGTTCTTTTGGGGTCGTTACCAGCTATCTTTCTACCAAATTTGGTGGCTCTAGCTCCACTACTCTGGAAGATACACGCATTCCCGTTTTTTACGAAGCGTTGGGGCATCTGGGGGCGGCTAGGGCGGTATTGGTGGGCGTGGCATCCAAACTTTTGGTGCAGTTTTTTTGGGATCATCATCAGCTAAATTGGCACCAAATTTGGTGGCTCTAGCTCAAAAACTGTGGGAGATATAGGCTTTTTTGACTTTAAAATGCGGGTGGTCTGGGGGCGGAATGGGGGGGCTTGGCTCCAAAATTTTTGATGCAGTTTTTTGGGGGTTGCTAGTAGCTATCTTCTTACCAAATTTGGTAGTTCTAGCTGTAAGGGTGTGTGAAATATGCGGATTTATCGTTTTTGAGTTATCGAATTTATCGATTTGCCAGCCCCCCAGTTATCGTAGAACCCCAATCTTGACACTTTAATTTACTATCCCATAGATAAAGAGAATTGGAAAGTTTCAAGTCCCTAGCTTGAAGGGTGTGGAAAAAACTTGCACACATACGGACGGACAGACGGACAGACACCATGACGGACATTGCACAAACCCAATATACTCTTTACCTTCGGTATCGAGTATAAAAATGTGCACTATGCGAAGTGATACATGTACATAAAATAATGAAAATTATTTTCAAGCGCATTGTTCACTTAATTGTGTATGCACTTATTCCTTAAGAAGCGGAAATTTTTTTTTTTATGACTTTGCTTGTGCGACGTCACTGCGCATTTAATTTGTTTTTGTATTCTCGCTCGTGATCAAATCCTCAGCTTGTGCGACAATCAGGCGACAGTAGTGCAATGGGTACTTGTTGTAATTGTAATTTGTTTTTTAAAATGGGTAAAAAGTGCTCCAAATCGTATGGGAGGTACTTGAGAAGTTGTCCAAATAAAAATTCACTTCTTAGTGTTCACTTACTAACTGCATGGAAAATTGTGTGCAAATTTCAGACCTCTAGCTCTTTTCGTTTAGGCTGTGGCTCTTCCATTCTCATCAGGACAAACTCATTTATATACATAGATTTCTATTATTGTAAAGTTTAAGTTTTCCGGTTTGGTGAGGGCTACTCATTTAAGTATTATGTTTGCTTAGACACACATAATCATTTACTTAGATTTTTATATGACTAATGACAATGTCTTAAAACATTTTAAAAATTTTAGGATTTACTTTTATGTATGGAATTTTAGCTGTCCTATTATATCGCTGATTGTTCTAACTTAACAATTGATTGAACACTACCTCCATAATGGCTTTTAAACGTATCTTTGATTGATTTTTCGATGATCACTACATATTCAATATTCTAGATCGTACCCGAGTCACGTTAATATAGCAGAGTACGTCAAAATTAGCACGCAAACAAAATTGAGGGCAGAGACACTTCGAAAAGGCTTTGAGCCGAAGTGTGACGCAGAAAAAAGTACAATAAGGTAGGAGCTAACGAACAGCGAGAGTCTTTAGAGGGAAGCGAGCTGAACGAACACATCTGATCTCAGACAAGACAAATGTTTATCGGGAGAGAAAATCCTCCTTTCACATTATAGCAGTATGCGTAGCCTTAACAAGGAAACGAAGTTTATTTTCTTAGAACAGCATATCAACCGTATTAAAGGCTTAGAAACCCTCAACCTCAAAAAATACTTGCTCTCGTTCAGTGTCCATGTCCGATGGAAGAGTCATAGAAGTAGAAGGGGGCACAACAGACCTCTCAGGTACCAAATCATTCATCGACGATTAAGGTTTATACAGGCAGGAGACATATTATTCTATTATTGATTCCCCTTTATTATTATTTTTTTTTTATAAAAAAAGAACATTTAAAAAAAGTTGTTACTTTTTTACTGACTTTTTTGATTTTATATTAATTGTTTATTATCTTGTCGGAAATTTAACTTCCGTTGTTTTCTTTACAAAGTAGTTTACATCTGTCAGCAATGTCAACTCGTGATCTTTTTTTTCGAATAAATGGCTGAGAACCGAATCTATATTTTTAAGAGGCATTTTAATTTTTATTTTTTTCACCAAAAGCCAACGAAAGCACTGAGAGTACATGAAAAATAACAGCAAAACAGCCCCCGGTTTTTAAAACCGGAAAAAAATAACAGCTCCCTTTTTTAAACAGTTAAACAACAACCGGTTTCTTAAACCGAAAAAACCTGTTTTTAACAGCAAAACTGCCACCAGTTCCTTGTATTTTGGGCTTACCTCTTTGCAAGGTTATTGTATGAGTTCCAGAATTGGATTTGAGAGAGAAAATATTTACCTGGAAACGTCAGATGGCCATCACTGCCCCACTTTGCAAGGAGTACTTAACTCTGTTCAATAGCGTACTTTTAAGTCCAGGTTTTTATCGACACGATTGTGGACTTGTTCTTTCATTTAAATGTTAAATTAAAGTTATTGTACGAAACGCAGCAGTATTGCGTCAGGACTTTCGTTGGCTTTTAGTGAAAAAAATTGAAAGCACTCTTTAAACAATAGATTCGATTTTTAGAAATTTTTTTTTAAGAAAATCACGGATTGACATTGCTGACAGATGTAAACTACTTTGGAAAGAAAAAACATGGCGGCGCATAGTTCATTTTGGCTATGCCAAGACTATGATACCCTTCACACAGCCAAATCAATGTTCCCCCCTCTTATATATGTTTCTGTGCAGTTGTTGGTAATTTTTCGCTAATATTTTTACTCTTGAGCGTCATTTACTTGTTCGTGTGCGACAACAACAACAATTTGACATATAGGTACTTGAAAGTGCACGATAGAAACAACAATTGATAGTACGATATGGTCAATTTGTAAAGTAGCTGTGAAGTAGAATGCTCCGAGCGGGATTAAATTTCATAGTGAACAAACCCGACATGATCTAAGCAATCCGTGAAAGTTTCATCAAGATCGGTTGAGCAGTTTGGCCGGAAATCGTGTTGAAACAGACAGACGGACAGACGGACGGACGGACGGAAATCAATTCCTGGGCTCGTCCTGATCATTTTGGTATATAGTTTATGGGGTCTCCCATCATTCCTTTAAGGCGTTACAGATTCATGACAAACTCAATATACCATGTTTCACATGTGAAGGGTATAAAAACGGAAATTAAATTTCCGACAAGATAATAAAAAATTAATAAAAAAATCAATAAAAGTCAGTAAAATAGTAACATCTTTATTGAAATGTTCTTATTTAATAAAAAAATAAAATTTATAGAGGAATTAATTACAGAATAATATGTCTCCTGCTTGTATAAACCTTAATCGTCGATGAATGATTTGGTAATTGAGAGGTATGTTGTGCCCCCTTTCTAGTTCTATGACTCTTCCACCGGACATGAAAACTGTACGAGATCAAGTATTTATGATATGTTGTTCTAAGACAATGAAATTTGTTCCTTGTTAAGGCTACGCATACTGCTATAATGTGAAAGGAGGATTCTTTCTCCCGATAAACATATGTCTTGTCTGAGATCAGATGTCTTCGTTCAGCTCGCTTCCCTCTAAAGACTCTCGCTGTTCGTTAGCTCCTACCTTATTGTACTTTTTTCTGCGTCACACTTCGGCTCAAAGCCTTTTAGGAGTGTCTCTGCCCTCAATCTTGTTTGCGTGCTAATTTTGACGTATCCTGTTATATTAACGTGACTCGGGTACGATCTAGAAAATTGAATATGTAGTGATTATCGAAAACTCAATCAAAGATACGTTTAAAAAAAATTATGGAGGTGGTGTTCAATCAATTGTTAAGTTAGAACAATCATCGATATAATAGGACAGCTAAAATTCCATACATAAAAGTAAATCCTAAAATTTTTAAAAGATTTTAAGACATTTTTATTAGTCAGATAAAAATCTAAGTAAATGATTATGTGTGTATAAGCAAACATAATACTTAAATGAGAAGGGCTACTCACCAAACTGGAAAACTTAAACTTTACAACAATAGAAATACAATATAAAATCCCTTTAACATACATATTGAATGACTATGAGGGTACCGAACTTAAAGACATTTTCTAGAAAGCGAAAATTGAAAAAACAGGTAGGCACTTACTTGGTTGAACAAATAATAATAACAAAAAACTGATAAATTGATAGGGGTTTTAGATGGGAACAACTCTTGGAAAAATGTGAAGTACGTAGTAGACTCGACTATGAGTTCACGATTTAATGTAAACCACAATAAATATTTTGGGTGTTACATTGTTCGATCAAATTTCCTCCGAATACTTTATAAATTTTTTTAATAGCTCTTGGTGCTTGATAGTCATTGTCTATTGTTTTTATATCCAAATAATATGTTTTGTGGGCTGGTGTGTTAAAAGTTAAGGGTGTGAGCCTTGGAAAATAGCTGGGAATAATATAAAACAGGGGATCCAAAATCGGTACAGAGTAGAACAGAACGATTCAAATAAGATGGCTACACGCAAACCGTACCTAATCTAGGTAAAAGTTACTTATGTGTGTACGAGTGATGGGCCAAATGATGATAGCTACGTCGTATAGGTGAGGGGGGGGGGGGGGGGGGGGTGATGCGGGGGGGGTCAAGTGATGATGGTGAGTGATTGAGTCTTTGGAGGATGCCTGGCTGCTGTAAACAGTGAGAGTACTTAAATCGTAAAGGAACTCATTTTCATCGTCGGGCAGCTAAATTGTGATTATGAGAAACGATATAGCGGCATCCCCATTTACTTCACCGTCTGTAAACGGCAGCTCACTATCGGATGTTGAGGGACTTGAACTGATGTTACCTAAATGTGAAAATCTAAATAAATATGATATGAGCTTGATATGTTATTTTAAAAACTATATTTTCGAAAAAAAGCCGGTTTATTAAAATCAATTCAAATTTTTATTTAATTTAAGTAAATATTTTGTGTACCCGTATAACAACCTACTTTTATTTTTTAACGAAATATAATCACAACTATTCCGTTCCATCAGTTTTATAGATTAATTGTTATCCGTTTTTAACAGCCCAGTTTTTGTCAATTAAAGGGCGATTGAATATAAATTGTATGAAACATATGATATATTATTAAAGTAAGTATAGAAGTGAAGCGAAAAAAGAAACATAAGGGAAAAATACTATATGAGATGCAAAAGAAATAAATAAACAAAATAATAATTAACAACAATAGGTTAGGTTAGGTTAGAGCGGTAGTGGGCAGGTGAGAGACCCTTCCACTCACCAATTGTTGGCCCATTGTGATGCCGCGATGGACTGCGTCCACAACTCCGTCTACCCGAGAACAGGGTGTGTGATACTATTTGAGAGCGCGTGGTTCCAGCCCGAAGCATGAATAAAGGAGAGAATACTCTTGGGGGTGGTGTTCGCTATCTCTGAGAGGTCTGTTAGGACATAGGAACCGAGAAAGCGATTTATATTTTTGCAGAGTGCAGGACAGTCGCAGAAAAGATGGGAAACAGTTTCCTCCTCTTCCTCGTCCCGACAGCTTCTGCAGAAATCGTTAGAAGGGGCTAGTTGTCTCGCTGCATGAGATCCCACTAGCCAGTGCCCCGTAACAGCCCTCACTACGGAGGCACAACCTGATCTATTTAGGTGGATTAGGCTTGAAGAGCGCTTTTTACAGTGCGTTGGCCATGTCTGTCTGGCTATATTGCATCTACCGGTGGTGTGTTGCCACCTTTTATTTGCTTCGCGTTCGAAATGCTTGCGAATCCTAAGTTTACAGCTGGCCATGGGCATGCCCAAACCCTCCTTATCCGAGAGGAGAGGCATGGTAGTACCATGTCTTGCCAGCTCATCCGCCCTACAATTGCCCTCGATGCCTTTGTGACCGGGCACCCATATGAGGTAGAGATCGAACTGCTCTGCCATCTCTTGCAGAGATTTGCGGCAGTTTGTGACGGATATCGAGTTCGACGATATCGCGTTGAGCGATTTGATAGCTGCTTGGCTATCAGAAAAGATGCAGATTTTGGCTGCAGAGCGTTCAGTTCCTTGTAAGGATTTGAGCGCTTCTTGTATAGCGGAGATTCCTGCCTGGAAAACACTGCAATGGTCAGGTATATTAAAGGAATTATTTATGGACAGTTCTTCGCAGAAGACACCTCCCCCTACCCGGTTGTCTAGCTTTGAACCGTCCGTAAAAATTCTAATTGAGTCTGTCGGCCCTGGTATCCCTTCTCTCCACTCTTCCCTCGACGGGATAATTGAGTGGAAAGAAGTATTAAGAAACTCCTGAGGGCAGCAGTAGTCAGTTGCTGGGGGAAGAAGCGAGTTTCCATTGAGAATACTTGAGTGACCGTGTGTCTGTGCGGTCCACTGGTTTGTTTCTCTCATGCGAAGTGCTGAGAGGGTTGCTACTAGTTTGCCCATCTGGTCGATAGGCAAAAGATTGAGTATATTATCGAGAGCCTCGTTAGGGGTTGTTCTGAGGGCTCCAGTGGCGGTCAGTCCTGCAGCGCGCTGCACCTTGCCTAGCAAGCGAACTGACTTTTTCTTTGAGAGTGTTGGCCACCATACTGATACTCCGTACAGTAGGATTGGCCGAATGATGGCCGTGTACAGCCACAGAGTTATGTGGGGGGCCATGCCCCATTTCAGTCCGATCGACTTTCTGCACGTGTAAAGAGCAACTAGGGCTTTCCTAACACGCTCTTCGGTGTTAAGATTCCAGTCCAGTTTGCTGTCTAAAGTGAGCCCTAAGTATTTGGCTGACTTGCTGAAGGTTAGTTCCACCCCGTCAAGGGTGGGCGGCCTAAGATTCGGGATTTTATATTTCCTAGTAAAGAGGACAAGATCAGTCTTCGCTGGGTTCAGTCCGAGTCCGTTTTTCTTTGCCCAAGTGGACAGAGTGCGAAGCACTACGGTCATGCGTTCGCACAGGGTTTGGGGGAATTTTCCCGAGAAGACAATCGCAACGTCATCCGCATAGGCAATCACCCTGCAGCCACCTTCCTCAATGGAGCGCAGCAGAGAATTTACTGCCACGTTCCAAAGGAGAGGAGAGAGAACTCCACCTTGAGGGGTGCCTCTGCAGACGGACCTGGAGATTGTCGTGGAACCGAGAGTTGACCTGACGATCCTGCGTCTTAGCAGTTGATCGATTAGATGCACAGCACGGTGCCCGACACCCAAACCCGTTAGCGCCTCTGTGATTGCCTCTGGGTTGACGTTGTTGAAAGCACCCTCTATGTCAAGGAAGGCGACTAGAGAATAATCCTTCTGGTGAAGCGATTTTTCCACTGTGGAGATTACAGCATGAAGTGCTGTTTCCGTGGATTTGCCTTTTTGATACGCATGTTGCGCACGGGAGAATTGATGTGTCGGTATCGAATTCCTTAAGTGAAGGCCCAGCACCCTTTCAAAGGTCTTGAGTAGAAAGGATGTTAGGCTTATTGGACGAAAGTCCTTGGGAGTTGTGTGGGAGGCTTTGCCCGCCTTTGGAATGAAGACGACTTTGGATTCAAGCCAGGGCGTTGGGATGAGTCCCGTCGTCCAGACTCCAGTGAAAATTTGTAGGAGCCAGTTAAAGGCAGTCTCACCTGCATGCTGCAGTTGGGCTGGAAAGATGCCGTCTGGCCCTGGGGATTTGATGGGCATGAAGCTGTTGATAGCCCATGAGATTAATTCTTTAGTCAGGAAGTTTGTGGAAGGTCTATCCATATGAACCCCAGTGTTTGTCTGTGGGATTGCTACTGCTGAGCAGCCCGGAAAATGAGTTTCCATCAAGAGTTCTAAGGACTCAGAGCTGGACGAAGTCCATGAGCCGTCTGGTTTTTTAAGAAAACCTACCGATGGGGTGGTTTGAGAAAGAACTTTTCTGAGCCTTGCGGCCTCTGTGATACTTTCGATATTAGAGCAGAATGTCTGCCATGAGGAGCGTTTAGCTTGTCTGAGTGCCTTCTTATAGGAGGCGAGGCTGGTTTTGTAGAGACTCCATGACTGGTCATCTCCGAGAGACCTAGCTTTATTAAAAAGCTTGCGTGATGTCTTACGCAGCTCACCCAGTTGGGGAGACCACCATGGTGGCTTAGTCTTACCTCTGGGTTTGCTACGGGGGCACGACTCGTTTAGGGCGGACACGCATGCCTCCGTAAGCTTTTTTATAAGTAGGTCTGTGGTTTCAGTAGTGGGGTTTCCCAGTGGGGGGGACTCAGGGACGAGAGTGTTTAAGTGATTTTTGAAAATGGACCAGTTTGTACGTCTAACATTCTGGTGCCATTTGGGCTTGGGTACGTCGAACGAAAAGACATTGGCTTATGCGGAGCAGCAGAGCGGCCGCCGCCGCTTTGCAGTGGTGGAGGTTAATCTGAAGATGTCTTAGTGACATCTTCAGGCCGACGCTCCACCACTGTCCTGTTCGCTTCCTCGTCCGTGTCATCCAAGTCAAGGGACTCTTCACGGAAGCTCGCTAGCTTGGCCATGTCATGGGCCAATTCAGAGCCCTCTGAGTGGTAGCCGGCCTCCTTCCCATCTGCCGACTCCGTACCAAGGTCTTGACGGGGGACACCATTGTCTGTGGTACCCACTGCTACAGGCCGGTTGACACAATTGTCTGTAGTGTCAACCGGTTTATCAGGGAGCGCCTCGTCTGCTGCCGAGAGCTTGTTGGTGTCGGTTTTATAGACGCGGATAGCTACGGTTTTGAAGCCGTAGTAAGCCGCGCCATCCGAACCCGCTAGTGCCTCCGCCGATCTCTCGTTGATTATGAGGATCACCTGCCTCGAGTTGCCTTCTGGCTCGTCGACTTTGGCGACCCTCCAATCAGCTGTGTCAAGCGTGGGATTGCTCAGCTGGAAGATTTTCAGGACCTTTTCGGGGTCCTCGGGCTTGGCAGAAACCCATACCCTGGCGCGAGGTCTACTGGGCACATCCTTCCAGTCCACCGCCTCCAGTTTCGCGCCAGGGTAGATCTCTCCCAGCATTGCAACCGCCTTCTTATACAGCCCGGCAGATCGCTCATCCTCACAAGCTATTTCTTTAATGTTGCCCTGTTGCCAGCCTGCATCAGAGCAACGGGGGGGGGGGGGACCCATGAATTCTGTCATGAGGTCGACGAACCTGTCCTGCAGCTCATTTTCGATAATCCCCCACCGATTCCTGGGGATATGACCCTCATTGTGGCCCCTGTCAAGGACCCCAATGACAATCTTCTCCCTTGTGGCTTCGGCGAAAGATTTCGTCAACGGCTGCGGACGAGGTGGAGGAGGTCTAATCCGCTTTGCTTGCGGGGCCGAATCCTCAACGGACCGCTGGCGTTTCTGCTTGGACTTGGCAGAGGACGCAGGGGGGGCTGGCTTGAAATTCGGGATGATTTTTCTGGCCCACTCCACTAGTCGGACCTCATCCGGTGATGCGGGCTGAGCGGACAGACTTTTTCCGAGAATATCGGCTGCGCGCCTACGGTCCTGGAAGGACGCTTTGACTCCCTCAGGAGCAACGGACTTTGTGGTGTTGCCCGTTGGCGCTACCGTCCTGGGTGCCGAGTTGGCAACCTTTGGTTGCACACCACTTGCACTAGGAGCGGTGCTGGGCAGACCACCGAAGTGGGATGACGGCTGGCTTGCCCGTTTTCCACTTATGCCGCTGGTGGGCTTGCGGACGTCTGCTGGCTTACCAGACGTGGGGGTGTTTCCACCGACAGAGGGATTGGCTTGTCCCCCCGGGTTTGAGAGTGTCCCGGTCACTGTGTTTTTGTTTTTGTTAATTTGAAAGTTCATGTTTGAATCCCACGAGTAGACGGGAAGGACGGTCACCCGCGACATAGCCCGTGTATCGCGGGAAGCCTAATTTAAACTGGAGGTCGGCAGGTATTCAGAGTTCGCAAAGTAGAGACCGAGCACCCCCTCGGCCACGAATCCCTCGGCACAATGCTGTTCCACCTTGGATTGGGGTAAATTTATAGAGTTTTCTTCTCTCGCCCGACTACAATTGGTCAGCACCCTTGGCAGAGACATGACCGTACCAAGGATCTGCTTCCAGCCGCCCTCGCGTGGAGAGTATAGTCGCACTACCAATTGTGAGCCGCAAGGACGGAGCGCACGGCATCAACGTACACACAAATTGTCAGTATGCATGGACGTGTGATGTCAGTACGCTTTATCCCCTTGTTGCTCCAATCGGCTGACGGCCAATTAACAACAATAATCAGCAAACAATCAGGAACATAGAGCACATTCCTTTAAGTAATGTTGTAAAGTGCGTGAGAAAACGCGATAGGAAAAGAACAAACTAATAATGAAGAAGAAATTCTATAAGACAGTTCCGTCTTTCCACTAATTGGTTTAACTGTATAAACTACCAAGCTCAGGCAAGCCAATTGTTCTTAAAAGCGTCAAATAGTAAACTCTTTGAAACGAAAAGATCTAATGCTCCTTAAGTGTGCAAAATGTAACACTCATGTGTTTAAGTCAGCAATTATATTCTGAGCAAAATTTAATAAAATATTTAATAAAATATAGATACAGACATATAGATCTAGGAAGCCTACGGTGTTGATCTAAATATTGATTAAGAATAAACACATCTGGGATCAAGCATGCTTTCGTTTATGCAGCACAGAAAAAAAAAAAAACAACTATGTCTCGGTTCAAAAATTGAGAGGCAAAACCCTTAAATTTAAAGGCAATATATAAAGTCAAATAACATAAAAAAAATAATATTAAAAATTAAATAACAAAATAATAAAAACAATATGAATATATTACTAGAATGCAATGACATGCTACTTTTAAATCTTACTCCCTGCCGTATTATATGCCAAGGAAAATGGACCAAGAACATAGGTTGTGGACCTAAACAAGAACAACTTTATCTCGCTCTTTCAATGTACGAATTATAACCTACAAGAATCATAATAGAATATAGCCTAGCAAATCACTTACCATGAAATCTAAACGGTCTTAAGACCATGAATCCTAAGCTAGTGAAAATTATTGTAAATGACTTGCTCGCGCTCTTTTTATTAGTTTAACATACACACAACTAGTGCTCTAAAACACAACCACAAAAAAGAAGAATATATCTTACCATACAATTACTAAATCAAGTCTTATAATTTGGAGCCTCCCCCACAAATAGTATACAATAAAATCAGACCCTAATTAAATTAAAAATTTTAGGTACTCTACCGCCCGTTTTGCAAACTACCGACTTTTAAGTCATCTCGAGTTTTAGTACATCACAACCTTATTTTGCCATCCGAATTCAAGATTAATGCAAAGGTTTAAGAAGAATAAAACACACTACAATGGTTTCATGAATTAAATAAATATCTCAGATCAAGAAAAAATAAATCCTTTAGCGACAATAAGTTTTGAGCACTAAAGAAAATAAGTCTCCTTAAGAAATAATTATAATAATTAAATGAATAAATACGCCCTAATAACATGACATCTAAAACAAAAAGGTTTTGTTCGCATCAAAAATAATAAAGCACCTACAAAAAAAAATAAAAATAATAAACAAGAAACAAATGGAAGTGAGATGTAACAAAACTGCAACTATCACAGTTAAGGAACAGTAGTAGTAGATACTTAACCCTTAAATCAAAACACCTAACGTATTCATACTTTTCGAAACAGTGTAAGGCTCATATCTCGAACTGTTATGCTAGTTCAATACACTTCCTTATTAAATGCAACAAAAATGGGGAGAGTAATGAAATAAAATATTACCATTCATCAGTTATAAGAAATTATAACGAAATTTTTTTAGTTTAAGCAATGAGTTGGGAAATATCAAAATCTAATATAATCACAAAAAAAGAAGATAGGTATATAGGTTAACAGTTAAAATATATTAAAGCAATCAATTATAAAGTGAAAAATCAATGCCCGACCGATTTCCCTGTTAAAATAAATCTATCATTTTATGGAAAATAATACAATATATCTCGTTTTAAGCGTGAAGCCTATTCAAGATAGCCAACTAATTAACATAAATGATTTAAAAATCAAAAAAATACCAAGCTGAAGAAAACGATTAAATATATCACAAATTAAGATAGGGTATCAGACAACATCAATAGAAGAATTTTTGAAGTCAGTAAATGAGTACAAAAACACATTCTTTATATATTTGTATCGTAAGTAGCATACAGGGACAGAGTATAGTAAAGCCTGTTTATAAAAAAAAAATTAAGCTGCTAAGAACATCTTACTGTTTTCTTTATTTTAGAAATTGATTTGATAGGTGAGTTTGGTGAAATAATTTTAGTTGAGTATAAGAAATAGTTTGACGGATATCTTAATAATGAAAAGTGTCATTTGACGAAAATCTTATAGCGAGCAGAGGGAAAGTTAAGGAAATGATTATTTGATAAGCCTTAAAGATTACCATAAAGAATTTTAAGAATGAATAAGCAATATAAATTATTACTGAGATAGAACGGAATCCAATACATGGGGATTAAAAAAAAAATTAATAATCTCAATAAACGATGGAGTATAAATATTAATATCAAAATTATTTTGTTTAAACATGATTTATTATACCAGCTACATGAACTTCTTTAAGCTTTCAAAATAGTGACATACATAAAGGCATTCTTAGATATATATATAGTGGGTACTAGAACTTAGGCTCATAATATTGACTTAAAAAAGCTTTTTATAAAGCCGAAACAAAATCATGGAGTATGACTTGTGTGTTCTACCGGCTATAACTATAAGTCATTAATCTTAATGTTCGGTGTTTGTGTTTGCTTTATCCCTCAATGGAACAAGCTTAATATAAATCTCAAATTTAACATACTGCAAAAATCTATAAAAAAAAATATTTAATAAAATTAAAACATACCGATAAGAAAAACATAATTTGATAGTTTATTAACAAAGTACACCAATTTAAAAAATGTTCATTGGCATATTAAAAAGTTATACTAAATAGCACTATAAAAGTAACAGAAGTCAGTGCAATAATCAAAACAGATATATGCAAATAAAGGTTAGAAACGCAAGTAGCGAACAAGTTGGGTGTGCGTTATTATTATAATTTGGGTGAAGTGCACTGCGACCTTAAAGATCTATCTATGGGTGTGCGTTAGAAGGAGGGACAATCAATTAACATACCACCTGAATTTCATAGACGCTCTTGTATAGAATCGCATAAGGGAGCGTGTTTTAATATAATAATACAAGCAGGATCACTTTCCCCTTTAAAACTTTCGCCTTCTAATACTTACTCTCTCTTACACTAACTCTCTCTTACTCCCTTTAACACTTGCCCCTCTTCCACCCTCCCACTCTAACATTCCAAACTAAATCTGCAAGTCTTAATACTCTTGTTTAAAAACAATATCTTGATCTTGTTGCTCCTGCTGCGAAAAAAATTCCTATCCCTTGCTTACATAACACTCACGAATGTTGTTGTTCTTGTTGTTGTTGGTGTTGCTCTTGATCATAACAATGCGGCCTACGTATGTACTGCCCTTTGACTAGCGTACTTCACACAAGCACAATCTTGTCTCAATCCTTTTATCCTTTGATCACTGGTTTTCACAACCATAAACATTCATTGTGTATGTTTTGCTTGCAGGTGTGCAACGCACGTCAAACAGTCGCCCTCTCGAGTCTCGCTTATCTACTTATTCGTAGCTAAGAAACCTGCGCACAGTTGACTCTCTTATCTACTAGCTTGAAGCTAAGAAACCTGTGCACACTTGAATCTAGCACTTAATAGTTTCAAAGGCAATGTACACTGCTGACTGATCCTCACGGACGGTGATACCTCTAACACATTAGTCAACTAATGTACTTGACGTTTGACTAGCGCACTTCAAGCATGCACAAACTTGTTTCTAAGTCTTCCTCCCTCTAACACTTTCCCCCTCTAAATCTTTCCTTCTCCTCCTTCTAACACTTTCCTCCTCTAACTCTTTCCCCCTCTAACACACAATCTCCTTCTAACACTTTCTCTCCCTAACACTTTCTCCCTCTAACACCTTCTCCCTCTAACACTTTCTCTTTATTGGACGTAGATGTACTAACGAACAGTACAGTCAAGTGGCCCAACGATACCAAGCACCGGCTTGTTAACGCGCGGACCCACGCACAAAGCGACCCACCTCCCGCCCATCCGACCGAGGGGCGCTCCGCTTATCGTGCGGTTACGATGATCGCGAACATGTAGACAAATGACACAAAACTAACTTTTTAAAAGAGCAAGTAGGAGTGGCACTGTGTTTTAAGTGGGAAAGATCGTTATAAATAGAACACAGAATACGAAAAGGGTTATGAAGAGCATAATTAGAATTACAAGTTTGAAGAGATATAGGTACAAAATTTCTAGTATTTCTAATAGGAACAGCAAAGTTAATTTGGTTAATTAATTCAGAAGAATCAATTTCACCATTAATTAATTTGTGAAAAAAGGAAAATGAAAGCATTATTCTACGATCACTCAGAGAAGGAAGATCTATTAGTAAAAGTCTACTACGATAAGACGGCAAATTATTGTTAGTGTCCCAGTTAAGACCTCTAAGTGCGAAGAGCAGAAATTGTTTTTGTACCGATTCTATTTTATTCTGATGAATTTCGTATTTCGGAAACCATATACAAGATCCATATTCCAGAATCGGTCGTACAAGAGAAGTATACAGAGTTTTTGTTAAGTAGGGATCGTTAAACTCCTTCGACCAGCGCTTAATGAACCCCAAGACACCAGATGCTCGATTGGAAATTGAAAAAATATGCTTGTCAAACTTAAGCTTTGGGTCCATAACGATGCCCAAATCGTCAACCCATTCAATTCTATCTAGTGGTTTGTTGTCAAGAAAATAAATATTAAAAAAGGGCAAACATCTAAAAAATGACATTACTTTACATTTACTGTAATTAAGATTTAAAAAATTTACTTTACACCACATTTGAAAGTTGTCTAAATCTCTTTGAAGCTGTTGAGCAGCTAGGGGAGTTGCAGCTGACGTGCATAACTTTACATCATCAGCGTACATCAAAACCCGAGAGAACTTTATAACCGATGGAAGATCGTTTATAAACAAAATAAATAATAAAGGACCAAGATGACTACCCTGAGGAACGCCTGAAGTGACCTGAACCGTCTTGGAAACGGACCCTTTGAATAAAACCCTCTGAGTTCTAAGAGTTAGGTAGTCTTTAATCCAAAGAACTAGAATATTTGAAAAGCCCAAGAGTTCTAGTTTATGTATTAGGAGATGATGATCTACAGAGTCGAAAGCCTTACTAAAATCAGTATAAATAACATCAGTCTGCAATTTGTCCTGAAAACCCTTGATAACAAACGAAGTAATTCTAACAAGTTAGTGGTAGTAGATCTTTGTTTCATAAATCCGTGCTGGCACGGTGAAATAATAGATTTACAAAGGTGTTGAAGATGGGAGGTTATTAATTTTTCAAAAATCTTAGGAATAGCAGACAACTTGGAAATACCCCTATAATTTTGAACATTAGATTTGTTTCCTTTTTTATGGAGAGGAATAATAAATGACTCTTTCCAAATTTTTGGAAAGGAGCCTAACTCCAGGGACAAGTTAAACACTTTAAGCAACGGCTTTAAAAGACCATGAGCGCAGTGTCTAAGCACACAGCTTGGCACTCCGTCAGGTCCTGGGGAAAATATAGGTTTCAAAACATGAAGATTATTTAAAAGTGAGTTTTCAGTGATTTTCAGTCCAAAGATGCGATTCGAGCCATTAACCCGATAAGGGTAGGCAAACCGACTTGAGATTGACATGAGCTATAAGTCGTTTGAAAAAATTGGGCAAATATATTTGCAATCTCCTGATCAGAATTGGCCTTCGTTTCCTCAAAGAATACTTCCGTTGGGAGTGTCGATGACTTACGCTTCGCATTAACAAAATCAAAAAATCGCTTTGGATCCTGCTGAAACTGTAATCTACACCGAGTCAGGTAATTCTTATAACATAGGTTATTTAAGATATCAAAACTGGCACGAGCAATCAAGTATGCAGAATAGGCTACCGATGAGCCGTTTTTTCTAAATCTCTTGTAGAGTTTAGATTTTCGATTTTTGAGAATTGTCAACTCTCGGGTAAACCACACAGGTTTGTTAGACCTGTTTAGCTCACCAACCGGGACACATAAATCAAATAAAGAATATAAGGTATTATAAAAAATACTGATTGCCACGTCCAAGTCGTCAGACTCGTAGAGGGTAGACCAGTCAGTTTGGGATAAAAGCAGAGCGAGTCCCTCAAAATCAGTTTTCCGAAAATGACGAACTCGACTCAAAGGCATCCTGAAATTGCAACGCGTTCGGGAAGGTAAATTAATCAACAGCTCCAACGTAGGATGGTATAAGTCTTCGGGATAAGATATAGGCTGGGAACGGGAAACGGATGAAGATGATGAATCCAAAACAAAAATCAGATCAAGCATTTTATTGAGAGAATTTGGGATAGCATTAATTTGACTCAATGACATCCCAAGTAGGTCGATTAAAAATTCAAAAAATTCCCTAACACTTTCTTTCTCTAACACCTTCTCTCTCTAACACTTTCCCCCTCTATCCTTTCACCCTCATACACCATCTCCTTCTAACTCTTAATAATCTAAATGTACAAGTATCAATACTCTTGTTTAAAAACAATGTGTTGATCTTGCTGCTGCTGCTGCGAAAGAAAAATCGCATCCTTGCACAAATAACCCCCCCCCCCCCCCCACACACGAAGGTTGTTGTTGATGCTCTTGACAATAACAATGCACGTGTGCAGAGCAATATATTTAAAACTGAAGCACACTTGACTCTAGCACTAATTGGTTAAATAGCTAAAACTGATCATGTCATTATCACAACCATAAAGCTCAATGTTTATGGCTTGCTTGTCAAATAGGAGCACACTTGACTCTAATACAAATTGGTTACATAGCCAAAACTGATCGTAAAAATCCTGATTTTCACAATTTGACACAAGATATTTTGCTCACAAGCCCACATGAATGTTGTTGTTGTTGTTGTTGTTGTTGTTGTTGACAAAAATAATGTAGGTTGTTGCTTGCTTAAACGTGGTCAAGGCAACGCACTTAAAACAGGAGAACACTTGACACCCGATCCTATGATCACTGATTCTCAAGTATGCTGTTGTTGATGTTGTCCTTAAGAATGCCATCTTAATTGTGGCTTGCTTGCAGGTGTATAATGCAACGCACGTTTAACAGGCGCACACTTGACTCCAAATCCTATGATCACTGATTCTCACAGATGCTGCTGATAAAGTGGTGGCGTAGGAATGTGAATCCTTTGTTCCCCACCCTAGTCTAATCAAAGGAGGAACACGATCATGGGAAAAAAGGGTCATAAATTATATTATTGTAGGGGACAAAAAACAAGGGGGCGAAAAAAGGGTCATAAAATTTAATGGGGTCATAAATTATGATTGGGGGGTAATAAAAGTGACAGGTGCTTCCTGTTCCAGAACCGGCAGTTCTCTACTACTCTCTCCCTTATTATTTGTTTTGTTTGCAAGTATGAAGTTTGGCTGATAGTGCTTTAACCGAATATCCTTTTACTGTTCTTGCTAGTTTGGCAATAATTTCAGCGATAATAAAATTTCTTGCGTGGCCTTTGAGTTTTGTCATAATTAAACTGATTGCTGTTGTTTCATGACCACCTTTATGTGCATATAGTATACTTAATGCGTCTATGAAACTTTGCTAATTTTCAGCTTTGCAATCCTTCTCCGAAAATATGGTAAATGCTTTTCTAATGCATGTAATACTTGTCTGAGCCATTGTAATTTGTATACTTTTATATTCACTTGGATATTTATCTGAATCAGGGTGATTTAAATCTAAATAACACTAGTGTTATCAGTAAAAGGGAACTGGTGGTTCTACCCCATAGGGATGCCGACAACTTATGACAACATTAAATTTTATGACCCTCTTTTCGACCTTTTTTTGACCCCCTACAATATTATATTTTATGACCTTTTTCCGATGATCGTGTCCCCCTTTATTTAGGTTAGGGTGGAGAGCAAAGGATTGACATTCCTAGGCCACAACTTTATCAACATCATCTGTGAGAATCAGTGCTCATAGGATCTGGAGTGTGCGCCTGTTAAACGAGCGTTGCAAGCAAGCCACAATCATAGGTAGCATTCTTAAGGACAACAACAACATGATTCTTGAGAAGCAGTGATCAAAGGATCTGGAGTCGAGAGGGCGCCTCATTGAAGTTCGTGGCATTGTAAACCTGCAAACACGCGTCAAAAAATGAATGTTAATGGTCATGGGGAGCAGCGTGCAAAGGAAGAAATGATAAAGAATAGAGAAAAGCGAGCGCTTGTTCGATATTTGTGCATTGTTATGGTCAACAGCAACAACAACCAAAACATAAGGATTCGTGGGGCTCCGTGAACAAGGGATGGGAATTTTCTTACTCAGCAACAGCAGCATGATCAAGATCAACCCATTTTTTTTAAACAAGAGTATTGATACTTGTAGATTAAGATTGAAATGTGTTAGAGGAGGAAAGAGTTAGAGGTGGAAAGTGTGTTTAAGTGGGAAAGAGTTTGAGGGGGGGAAGTGTTAGAAGGAGAATGTGTGTTAGAGGGGGAAAGAGTTAGGGAGAGAAAGTGTTAGAAGGAAAAGGTGTGTTAGACGGGGAAAGAGTTAGAGGCGGAAAGTGTTAGAAGGAGAATGTGTGTTAGAGTGGTAAAGAGTAAGAGGGGGAAAGTGTTAGAGGGAGGAAGACTTAGAGACAAGTTTGTGCATGCTTGAAGTGCGCTAGTCAAACGTCAAGTACATTAGTTGAATAATGTGTTATAGACATCACCGTCCGTGAGGATCAGTGAGCAAAGTGCATTGCCTATGAAACTATAAAGTGCTAAAGTCAAGTGTGCACAGGTTTCTTAGCTACAAGTTAGTAGATAAGAGAGAGAGTCAACTGTGCGCAGGCTTCTAAGCTACGAATAAATAGATAAGAGAGAGTCGAGAGGGCACCTGTTTGACGATCTTTGCCTTGCACACCTGCAAGCAAAACGTAAACAATGAATGTTTAGGCCGGCCACACCCCAGAGCCAACAAAACGTCTTTAAACGTTTTTTGTCGAACCGAACATGAATCCATTGCTTCTTATGGCCGGCCGCACACCAAGATCTACAAACAAAAAACCATAGCATTTGTTGGGAGCGAACATAGTCGAAAGCCGTTTTTCTACAGAGTTTCATCGGGGCTGCGCACACCGAACCCAACCAACATCTTTATACAAGTGTTCGTAACGAACATTACACGATTGCTTATGGAGCTTGCCCACTGAATCCAAGAAGCAAAACAGTATAAGGCAAAGCCCAACAAATGTTTTTATTTTGTCAAATGCTGCTGGGTGGAATTATGTTGGGCTTCGACAAAGATATATTTCCTCTGGTTTGAAAGTGATGGTGAGAACACAGAGTGGTATGGACATAAATCTTGAAAATCCAAAACCTTATAACATTTATAAATATATCGCTTCTCAATTTTAGTTCCAATTAATAAAGCCAAATAATCAAGCGTTTCAACTTTTAAACGCGTAAAATTTTAAAGCTTGTCAGGATAACCTCTCAGTTCTGCTGTTTTATTCATAACGGCCCCTTCCTGCTCTCAAATTCTGCAGTAAGGATGTACCCAATACTTTCTAGTTGTATTTTCTTCACTTTCACATATTCTTATACATTGACTAGGGGGTCCACCCCTGGCTCGCTTCGCTCGACAACCCCCTCGCGCTGCGCGCTCGATTTTGCAATGCAAGCAATTATAACGTTTGAAAATAATAGTGTGTTTAAACCCCTATGTATTCACTCGCACATCTGATAAAATCATACAATTTCCGTATATACGAAATAGTAAGTGCCCCGCTTACTTCGCTGCGCGGATAGTTTATATAAATTTTAGCAATAGAAGATAGATATAAAATGAATAAATAAGAAAATATTAAACAACAAATTCAAACAAAGTATTTAATATTTTTTTTTCGACGCCACCATTGAGGTAGACATTCAGGCGCGTAATTTTTTATTGTGGTTCCCCAGTAGGCCTTATCCACTTGTTGAATTTAATTTGCAATTATAAACAACTGTTAAGAGCTTCTTAATAAACGACATTGGTTGTTTTTCCGTCAGGTGCTAATACAAATGAACTTTTTGGTGAACTAACTCTTGAGCAGGCTACATAAAATTGGCCATAAGAGAAACAATCGTATCTTAAGTCTAGTCCGGCTAATTTAAGAGGTTTTCCCTGTGATTTATTAATTGTTATTTATTTATTTATTTATAGTCAGATAAGAGCAGCTGACATAAAAATGAATCAAAATTTAATTTAAATTAAAAATAATTAAAATAATTAAATTAAGTAAAATATAGAATAATATATAAATCTGCAAAATAATTAGAAGTTAAAGTTAAAGCTCTGGGAAATTCAATAAAAAAATTGAGCAGTCCAACATTTGTTGCGAGGATTGGGAAAAACCCAGAAAATCCCAATCAGACCAGCGTTAGATTAGTAGTTAGTGGTTACGATTAGATAAAGCAAAAAGGATCGATCTTTTTAGTACTGGAGTTGAGGCCTCCAAGGAGACAAGAGAATAAAGTTTGTTATAGTCAGAACATATAACACGAAATGGTTCATGAATTAAATAGTTGCTGAAGCAACGATCAAGGCTAAGGGGTAAAAAGTTACGTGAAGATATAACCGGGACATTAAATTTAACTCGACTCAAAAGAACTGATGAGTCAATTTCACAATTAAGTAGGTTAGTAATAAATAATACTCCATGCATAGTTCTACGGTTTAACAGGGAGGGAAGATTTATCAAAAGGAGTCTACTTGAATACGGGGGTAAGTCAACTCCAGCAACCCAGTTAAAACTTCTAAGGGCAAATAGAAGAAATTTCTTCTGCACAGATTCAATTCTGTCCTGGTGAATCGAGTATTGTGGGGACCACACACAAGATCCATGCTCCAGAATAGGATATACTAAGGATGTATAAAGCGTTTTAGTGGTGTACGGATCATTAAACTCTTTCGACCACCGCTTGATAAAGCCAAGGACATTAATGGCCTTATTGACCATATACGAAATATGAGCGTCAAACTTTAATTTAGGATCAAGAATAATGCCTAAATCTTTGATTTCAAACACACGGTCAAGTGGTGAACCATCAAGCAAATAGTGAGCAGTATGAGGGGTACTTCTACAAAAAGGCATGACTTTACATTTTGAACAATTTTAATTTAGTAAGTTAGTACGGCACCAGACTGACAACGCACCCAAATCCGACTGTAGAAAATTACACAGGGAAGCGTCATTATAGGTGAAACATAGCTTCACATCATCAGCAAACATATACACAAAAGAGTTAGTAATAACTGCTGGAAGATCGTTAATAAACAAATTAAATAGCAAAGGTCCAAGGTGACTACCCTGGGGTACACCAGAGGTAACAAAAATAGGTTTAGATACCAACGATTTAAAAACTACTTTTTGTGTTCGACCACACAAGTACTCCGAAAGCCACAATAATAGTTTTGATGGAAATCCAATAATATTTAATTTATGAAGCAACAGAGGATGACTTACAGAATCAAATGCCTTACTAAAATCGGTGTAAACAACGTCAGTTTGCATTTTTTCCTGAAACCCTTTGATAACAAGCGAAGTGAATTCAAGAAGGTTAGTGGTAGTAGATCTACGCCTAACAAAACCGTGTTGATATGGCGATATAATCGAACTACATCCGTGTTGCAGTTGAGAACATATAATTTTTTCAAAGACTTTTGGCAGACAACTTGGATATGCCCCTATAGTTTTTAACGTTTGATTTTGAAGAATTTTTATGGAGTGGAATTATAAAGGATTCCTTCCATATATCAGGGAACACGTTTGAATCAACAGAAAAGTTAAATAATTTACTTAATGGCGCACAAAGAGAATCCGCGCAGTATCTAAGAATACAACCTGACACTCCATCAGGACCAGGCAAGTAGCCAGGTTTAATAGAGTTAAATTCACTCAGGAGCATAGACTCAGTAACTACTGGGACATATATGCAATTTGACGTTTGAACTTGAAAAGGATAGGAATTACTACTACTATACATATTCGATGAGTATACTGATTGAAAATACTCAGCAAATAGATCGGCTACTGCCTGATCAGAACTTGCTTTTGTATCATCTAGGTATACTGAGGATGGCAAGCAAGAAGTCTTACGTTTAGAGTTAACAAATTTATAAAACTGTTTAGGGTCACGTGGTCTACAACGATTAAGATAATTATTATAGCAAGATGTGTTAACGGAAATAAAACTAGATTTTGCTACTAAATACGAAGATAAATCTAAAGTAGGTCCCGATTTTTAAAATTTTTTATATGATCTTGTCTTTGCGTTTTTCAACTTCGATAGTTCTCTCGTAAACCAAGGTGGTTTATTGTCACTTGAAGAACAAGTGAGGGGAACACAAATATCCAAAAGCGAATTCAAGGGCCTATAAAATATGGCTATAGCAGTTTCTATATCACTACAAGAATAAAGGCGCGACCAATTAGTATGTTGAAGAAGATAATTTAATTTAGTAAAGTTAGTTTTACGAAAGCAACGGGTTTTTAAAGTATTTTTAGATACTAAAATAGGGTTAAGAATTTCGATGGATAATTCTAAGGTTGGATGGTAGGTATCTTCCGGAAGCACTAGAGGGGGTATTCTACTAGCATTACTGCAATCGGAGTCCGAAACAAATATTAAGTCCAACATTCTACCACTACAGTTATGCACCCTGTTAACTTGCGATAGGCCTAACTCCAGTAGGCCATCGATAAAATCATCAGAAGTGACTGGTAACACCGCCGAAGATGTGTCATTCACAGACCACACAACATGTGGCAGATTAAAATCACCAACCACTATCAGGTTATCCATATCTGTCAATAATGACGAAACAAGTTGCAGGGCACTCAGATGGGACGAGTAAATGTTAATATCAGATTGAGGAGGAATATAAGAGCAAGTAACATAAACTGAACGGCCGTTTAGTAATATTTTAACACATAAAAACTCTATGTCCGGAAGATGCTGAGAAAGAATCTGTTCAGAGGAAATACATGAGTCAACAGCAATGAGAACACCACCCCCCTTGCGGGAAGTGCGATCGCATCTGTACAAGTTATATTTAGAAGGAAAAATGGAATAATCAGATATATCAGGTTTTAACCAGGTTTCCGTGAGTGCTACTATATGTGAATCAAATGATAAGCTGTTAACATATAATTTAGAAAGTTTAGTGTTAAGGCCTCTTACGTTTTGATAGGCCAAACTAAGTTGTTTTGTTAGTTTTTTGCCACCGAGGTGGAGGCAACAGGATGGCCAACAGGCGGTGTACTATTGATCCCAATACCATTTTTGTTATTAATTCGCCTATTCGTATACTCCTTAACGACAAGCTGCGGTGGCCAAAACTTTTCAGAGCAAATTGTCGAGAAAAGTTCAGGCGGTACACCCAACTTGAAAGAAGATATACTTCTGGCATGTTTAAATTTAAACTTTTCAACAACAATAAGAGGGGAATCGATTTGACTCTTTACATATGCTGCAACATCATCCGATGACGTATCGGATGCCAGCCTAGAAACAAAAACAAATTTGTTGAGTGGTACAACAACCAGAGGCTTGTGAGCCCCAGTTGTACCTATATTAGGAATAATAGGCACACGAGCTGCTGAACCAGAGGGCTCATGCAAAGGTTCGGCAGATAAAGTGGCTAGGTTGTTGATAGGATTTCTAGCAGGAGAGTTAAATAACATTAGTGGTTAGGTTAGCATTGGAACCAATTGAAGGATTATTGTTAGGCACTAGAAGGGGTTTGGTTGGAAGAACAGGTGGGGCAATAAGTGGATTAGGACCCGAAGTCTTTTTACGCTTCGGTGATTCGGTAATCACCTTGCCATTTTTTAAATTAAGCTCAAGCTCGTTGAATGACGCTTGCAGATTATTAAAAGCTACATGCATAGCTTTAAAGCCAGCATGAGTCTGCCTCATGAACTTGGTCGATTCTTTCACAGCTAAATTGCAGGGCTCGCAGTACCATTTAAGGCCTGTATCTGCAATTAAGAAGTCCCTGATTTTGGGAGTGAAGCCAGCACATTTCATGTGGATCATGTTGTCACACAATCCACACAATATAAAATCTTGGTTGGTGGTTCCAACCACTTTGCAACTGGTGCTACAGCATGCAAACATTTTCGAATTGATTTAATGTTTTATCTGGCAACTAATATGCTAGCACAAAACAAAGTAAGGCGACGGTAAGTATAAGTAAAACGTATCACTGCAAGAGCAATATAAAACAGTAAATATCAAATGAGCGCTTAACTGAGAGAGCGTTAGCGCGTAGGCAGATAGAACCGCAAGTGCGACGGATAATAGCGGATAAGAGCGGGAGTGCTGTAAAGCGAGAGCAAAAAAAAATTTGACAAACTGTTTGTTGTTAGTAATCACACAGAATATGCAAATGTAAATATATGTATGTAAGTATGAACGTATGTTTACTTTATGTTTTCTTTATGTTTTCTTTATGTTCAGGCAGAGCAGTCTCAGTTAAACTGCTAATTAAAGTGAGTATAAACTCGGCAAACTCTTTTATGTAAACGTAAATATATACACATATATTTCCAATCACTGCTAAAACTATTTACCAGATTAAACAGAGTAAAAACACCGTTCACAAACACAAGAGATCAATAAATAATCAAGAGCTCGCAAAAACACGACCGTCACCAACGAAAGACAAGTTGTATTGTTGTATTGTATTATGGCAAAGCAAACTATTAAAGGAAATTGCAATCTTTTAAATTGAAATGCCAATTCAGAAGAAGAAGCTATTAATGGAATTCTCGGTATAAGGACCGTTTCCCCTATACCATTGCCAGTAAAGACCATTGCTTCGACAACATTCTTATGAAGGACTTTAACTTGCAATATTGTACCATTGCATAGTTTTGACGGCTTCAAGTTGCGAATCAACATTACAGGTGAACCAATCTTTAAAGTTAATTTATGTTGAGGCAGGCCAGCTGGATTTAATGAATTAATAAACTCGACAGGGTAATGAACTGCATCTTCGATTTCAGTCACAGAATCTATAGAGTTACATGTCATTTCTTCACTTTGAAATGATTTTTATAAAAACTCATTTATTTCCAATGCATTGTCATTTTTCGCTGTCAAAATAGCACTTGCTGAAAACCATTCGAGTGTTTTTTAGAGATATTTGTAATATCCGGAAATATTTTTAGAGTTAGTTCTTCAATACTTTTCAATACATGACACAAAGTTGATGGTAAAGTTATTTTGCCATCATGGGTTGGAAATAATCCATTTCCTATTTGAAGAAGCATTTCTGCGAATTCACCAGCTATGCTATCACCTATTAAGTGCACTCTCATATTTTTCGTTAAAACAATTTTCTGTATTTTGGGCCACAAAATTGAATACTTTAAGCACGTATTTATTTCATTTGCTCTTGCTCCTCTGGTGATCACTGGAAGAGTTTGTCGAAAATCACCAGCTAAGAGAACAGTTATGCCACCCATTAAGTATTCACTATCTCGAATGTCTTTCAAAGATCGATCTACAGCTTCAAAAGCACCTTTATGGGCCATAGTACACTTATCCCAAACAATAAGCTTGCAATCTTTGAGCACAGCAGCCATATTAGATTGCTTTGAAATTGAGCAATGTGGTGTTTCTAAATGAATGAAATTAAACGGAATCTTAAGTGTAGAATGCGCTGTGCGACCACCATTTAGTAAAGTGGCTGCGATACCGGAAGAAGCAACGGCCAATGCAACGTTTTTACTTTGCCGTACCTTTGCCAATAGTAAATTTAAAAGATACGTTTTACCTGTTCCACCAGGTGCATCTAAAGAATAGATTTCTCCTTTTTCTTCTTCAACGCTATGTAGTATCTTTTCGTATACTTGGTTTTGCTCAGCAGTAAGGAGTAGCTCATAATTAACAACAAAATGATCGCAATTTTCATAATTTGTTTCTCTATGCTATTTATTATATTGAAAAATTTCCTTGGATCTGATTGGTAGTGGAAGTCCATAATAAGTCAAGTTTTGACCACCAATAGACATTATTATGTCTTCAATGTACATAAGACATTTATTAAATACATTATTCACAATACTTTGATCAATATTTCTGTCTTATGAAATGAGAAGGGCTACTCATCAAACTGGAAAACTTAAACTTTACAACAATAGAAATACAATATAAAATCCCTTTAACATACATATTGAATGACTATGAGGGTACCGAACTTAAAGACATTTTCTAGAAAGCGAAAATTGAAAAAACAGGTACGCACTTACTTGGTTGAAAAAATAATAATAACAAAAAACTGATAAATTGATAGGGGTTTTAGATGGGAACAACTCTTGGAAAAATGTGAAGTACGTAGTAGACTCGACTATGAGTTCACGATTTAATGTAAACCACAATAAATATTTTGGGTGTTACATTGTTCGATCAAATTTCCTCCGAATACTTTATAAATTTTTTTAATAGCTCTTGGTGCTTGATAGTCATTGTCTATTGTTTTTATATCCAAATAATATGTTTTGTGGGCTGGTGTGTTAAAAGTTAAGGGTGTGAGCCTTGGAAAATAGCTGGGAATAATATAAAACAGGGGATCCAAAATCGGTACAGAGTAGAACAGAACGATTCAAATAAGATGGCTACACGCAAACCGTACCTAATCTAGGTAAAAGTTACTTATGTGTGTACGAGTGATGGGCCAAATGATGATAGCTACGTCGTATTGGGTGGTGGGATGCGGGGGGGTCAAGTGATGATGGTGAGTGATTGAGTCTTTGGAGGATGCCTGGCTGCTGTTAACAGTGACAGTACTTAAATCGTAAAGGAACTCATTTTCATCGTCGGGCAGCTAAATTGTGATTATGAGAAACGATATAGCGGCATCCCCATTTACTTCACCGTCTGTAAACGGCAGCTCACTATCGGATGTTGAGGGACTTGAACTGATGTTACCTAAATGTGAAAATCTAAATAAATATGATATGAGCTTGATATGTTATTTTAAAAACTATATTTTCGAAAAAAAAGCCGGTTTATTAAAATCAATTCAAATTTTTATTTAATTTAAGTAAATATTTTGTGTACCCGTATAACAACCTACTTTTATTTTTTAACGAAATATAATCACAACTATTCCGTTCCATCAGTTTTATAGATTAATTGTTATCCGTTTTTTAACAGCCCAGTTTTTGTCAATTAACAGGCGATTGAATATAAATTGTATGAAACATATGATATATTATTAAAGTAAGTATAGAAGTGAAGCGAAAAAAGAAACATAAGGGAAAAATACTATATGAGATGCAAAAGAAATAAATAAACAAAATAATAATTAACGACAATAATCAGCAAACAATCAGGAACATAGAGCACATTCCTTTAAGTAATGTTGTAAAGTGCGTGAGAAAACGCGAACTAATAATGAAGAAGAAATTCTATAAGACAGTTCCGTCTTTCCACTAATTGGCTTAACTGTATAAACTACCAAGCTCAGGCAAGCAAATTGTTCTTAAAAGCGTCAAATAGTAAACTCTTTGAAACGAAAAGATCTGATGCTCCTTAAGTGTGAAAGTTGTAACACTCATGTGTTTAAGTCAGCAATTAGATTCTGAGCAAAATTTAATAAAATATTTAATAAAATATAGATACAGACATATAGATCTAGGAAGCCTACGGTGTTGATCTAAATATTGATTAAGAATAAACACATCTGGGATCAAGCATGCTTTCGTTTATGCAGCACAGAAAAAAAAAAAAACAAGTGGAAACGTTGCAGTCGGACGCAACCGACTGCGGTATACTCGATACCAGTATTAAAAATTTTGATGCCCATCCATGTGGGATGTCAATTGCTATCTTCATACCAAATTTGGTGACTCTAGCTCGAAGTTTGTATAAAGTGGGGAAAGGGGGGCTGGGGGCGGTATGGTTGGGCGTGGCATTCAAATTTTTGCGCAGATCTATGTGGGATGTCAATTGCTATCTTCATACCGAATTTGTTGACTCTAGCTCGAAGTTTGTATAAAGTGGGGAAAGGGAGGCTGGGGGCGGTATGGTTGGGCGTGGCATCCAAATTTTTGCTGCAGATCCTTGTGGAATGTCAAATGCTACCTTCATACCAAATTTGGTGACTCTAGCTCAAAGTTTGTATAAAGTGGGGAAAGGGGGGCTGGGGGCGGTATGGTTGGGCGTGGCATCCAAATTTTTGCTGCAGATCCTTGTGGAATGTCAAATGCTACCTTCATACCAAATTTGGTGACTCTAGCTCAAAGTTTGTATAAAGTGGGGAAAGGGGGGCTGGGGGCGGTATGGTTGGGCGTGGCATCCAAATTTTTGCTGCAGATCCTTGTGGAATGTCAAATGCTACCTTCATACCAAATTTGGTGACTCTAGCTCAAAGTTTGTATAAGGTGGGGTTAGGAGGGCTATGGGGCTTGGGGCGGTATGGGTGGGCGTGGCATTCAAATTTTTGCTGCCGATCCATGAGGAATGTCAATTGCTATCTTCATACCAAATTTGGTGACTCTAGCTCGAAGTTTGTAAAAAGTGTGAAAAGGGGGGGGGGGGGGGGCTGGGGGCGTTATGGGTAGGCATGGCATCCAAATTTTTGATGCAGATCTTTGTGGAATGTCAATTGCTATCTTCATACCAAATTTGGTGACTCTAGCTGAAAGTTTGTAAATGGTGGGGAAAGGGGGGCGGAATGGGTGGGCTTGGCTCCAAAACTTTGATGCAGATTTTTGGGGATCGCTACTAGCTATCTTCCCACCAAATTTGGTGGCTCTAGCTCCACAACTCTGGAAGATACACGCATTCCCGTTTTTGACGAAGCGTTGGGGTGGATGGGGGCGGCTAGGGTAGGATCGGTGGGCGTGGCATCCAAACTTTTGATGCAGTTTTTAGGGGGTCATCATCACCTATCTTGGCACCAAATTTGGTGGCTCTAGCTCAAAAACTTTGGGAGATATAGCCATTTCTGATTTCAAAATGCGGGGGGGCTGGGGGCGGAATGGGTGGGCGCGGCTCCAAAACTTTGATGCAGTTTTTTGGGGATCGCTACTAGCTATCTTCCCACCAAATTTGGAAGCTCTAGCTCCACAACTCTGGAAGATACACGCATTCCCGTTTTTGACGAAGCGTTGGGGCATCTGGGGGTAGCTAGGGTAGTGTCGGTGGGCGTGGCATCCAAACTTTTGATGCAGTTTTTAGGGGGTCATCATCACCTATCTTGGCACCAAATTTGGTGGCTATAGCTCAAAAACTGAGGGAGATATATGCTTTTTTGACTTTAAAATTCGGGGGGGCTGGGGGCGGAATGGGGGGGCGTGGCTCCAAAATTATTGATGCAGTTTTTTGGGGGTTGCTAGTAGCTATCTTCTTACCAAATTTGGTAGTTCTAGCTGTAAGGATGTGCGAAATATGTGGACTTATCGGTTTTGAGTTATCGAATTTATCGATTTGCCAGCCCCCCAGTTATCGTAGAACCCCCATCTTGACACTTTAATTTACTATCCCATAGATAAAGAGAATTGGAAAGTTTCAAGTCTCTAGCTTGAAGGGTGTGGAAAAAACTTGCATACATACGGACGGACAGACGGACAGACACCATGACGGACATTGCACAAAACCAATATACTAGTTACCTTCGGTATCGAGTATAAAAATACTATGTCTCGGTTCAAAAATTGAGAGGCAAAACCCTTAAATTTAAAGGCAATATATAAAGACATATAACATAAAAGAATAAAATAAAAATTAAATAGCAAAATAACAAAAACAATATACAAATATTACTAGAATGAAATGACATACTACTTTTAAATCTTACTCCCTGCCGTATTATATGTAAAGGAAAATGGAACAAGAAAATAGATTGTGGACCTAAACAAGAACAGCTTTTTCTCGCTCTTTCAATGTACGAATTATAACCCACAAGAATCATAATAGAATATAGTCTAGCAAAACTACTTAAGATGAAGTCTAAACGGTATTAAGACCATGAATCCTAAGTTAGTGAAAATTATTGTAAATGACTTGCTTCCGCTCTTTTTATTAGTTAAACATACACACAACTGGTGCTTTACCAACACAAAAAAGAAGAATAAATCTTACCATACAATTACTAAATCAAATCTTATTATTTGGAACCTCCTCCACAAACAGTATACAATAAAATCAAACCCTAATCTAAAATCAAAACACAGAATCTAGAGCTAGGTTGTATAAACAAAAAGAAAAAAACTTAAAATACCAATATTTAGTGGGTATAAACCAATCCGGTGATAGTTAACGTACATTATTTTAAAAACACAGTACAATTAAAAATTTTAAGTACTCTACCGCAAGTTGTGCAAACTACCGACTTTTAAGTCATCTCGAGTTTTAGTACATCACAACCTTATTTTGCCATCCAAATTCAAGATTAATGGAAAGGTTCAAGAATAATAAATTAAAATACAATGGTTTCATGAATTTAATAAATAGCTCAGATCAAGAAAAAATAAATCCTGTGAGGGTGCGAATATAGCAACCACGAATTAAATATTTTGGGCATACACTTTTATACAGACGTGACTGCAACAAAAGCAGTGCAAAGCCTCTTTATCAACATCAGTACTCAGAGAAAAAAAATTAAACGTAAAACCAAACATTTTAATTTTAGATTCAGATTTTAAATTTTTTTCTTAATTTCAATACGAAAATTTTTGATTTTAAAATTAATCGTATTGAAACACCAAATTTAAAACGATTCGTATTAAAATCAATGCGGAAAAACGTTGATTTGAATTATTAGTTCTTAAGCCTAAAATGAAAATTTTCAATTTAAGAATGTGCGCTTTTAAAATCTATGTCTAAAACAACCACACTTAAATCGATGTTTCAATTTTAGAAATCAGTACGAATCGGTTTAGAATTAAAGTGCAAACTTTTATAAATCGTAATTTACTATTTTAAATTTGTAGAAATCAGAATAATTATAAAATGCAAAATTTAAATTACTACTCGAAGTTCGAATGAAAAATTTTAAATTTAATAATTTGCCCTATTAAAAAACCTATTTAAAACGAGCACATTTAATTTGATAATTAAAATTTTAGAAATCAGTACGAATCGCTTTAAAATTACGCTTAACACAGAGAGAGAGAGATAGAGAGAGAGAGAGAGAGAGAGAGAGAGAGAGAGAGAGAGGCGCTCTTATGTGTACTATGTATTAAAACAGCGCAATGGGTATGGCATACGCGTGGTAATCGTAAGGTCTCAGGTTCGAGTCGCGGCATAGGTAATTGGCTTTTCGTGATCGGTAAGTTTTAAAAAATTAATTTAAAATTATACAAATGATTTATACTAAGTATGTAAACATAAAATTTCTCACGCATATACATTGAAGGAATCTAATAACTATTAACAAAGAGCTATCACGCAATGCTGATACCTGCTGGTGTGTATCCGTGCGCCCCAAGCAAAAAGTTTAATAGAAATTTATAGAATCTTATAGTATTCATTTGTTCATGAATTATAACCACCAATATGGTGTTCAAAACTGATATCGGGATGTAACATTATTATTTCGATTCAAAAATTATTTTAGTTAATTTAAGGTTTCTAATGCTTAACTTTAAAATGAAAACATTTTGAATCAAAAAGTTTTCATTGTGAAAACTAAAATTCAAGCACTTCAAATATAAAATAAAAATTTTTAAACCGAAAATTTTATTTTAAAATTCCTCTTTTAGAATTTAAAATTATAGGTTTAGACCGAAAATCGTTCCGAAAAATTTTAGAATCTAAGTGTAAATTATGCGATTTAAAAAAAAATATTTTTTCTGTGTGTAGGGCAAAGCTTCAGTGTTAGTACCACAGCAAGTCACTAGGCTTAAAAGCTCTTATATCAATACACATGCACCCCTGATACAAAGAGAAGCTCGATCTGTCAAATCGAAGCTTATTCGAATTGACTCATACTTCCGCTCTGCGCATACACACCATTCTTTGGGAAGCTCTTTTCGAGACCAGAGGTATAAAATCAAGACCGCAGTATTTTTATTTTAAATACGCCACGTGCGAAAAATACAAGCGAGACTGAAGTTCGAATCGACAAACATCCGAGCCAGCGCACCACCGGCATCGTTTTATACTGATTTTTAATAAATCGCCTCGGCTTTAAAACCCTGCGACAAGAATATTTCACCGATTTTGTGGAATTCTTAAACCTTACGCAACATCTGCATCGCTAGACAACAGTGCGAGGGAGATCGGTGGCTTGGCAGAGCTTTGGCTAAAGTCTCGTGGAGTGTGAGCTAGCGTCGGATCCGTTATATTAAATCTAACGGTGAACCGAACCAGTGCGTAAGACTACGTGAATTTTTCACCAACCGCTAAAAGTCGACTTGGAAGCAGAAGCGTACTGGATGTCCCACTTGTTGTAATCTGTTTGATGATCATGGAGTTGATGTATCACCTGATCCAAAACAACTAATCGGATAAGTGTTTTAAAAGCCAATAATAAAAAAATTATAACGTATCGGAAAATCAGTTTGATTGAAATTTAAATTCATTTATATTAAATATATTTTTATTATAATGTTAATTCTTTTATAGTTTCGTGCATTTACTGATTTGTTGCAACTGCCAATTTTAACTTTCATCACATACAGCCAATTCACGTCAACAGGCCTGCTGACTTCGCTGGATAAATAAAGGTCGTAAGTACGGCTTAGCCGGAAATTTTTGATTAAACAAAACCAATTGAAAAAGGGACATTATATATATTTGCAACAAACTTTGTAAGAGCGCTTATTGTATTTGTATTCTTAGCTAACTATTTGAATTCTTTATATTAGCCTTATGCCTTAAACTTGTTTGAATTATGAAATGTATTTTCATCGAATATTTCGGATAATGGAATAATATGTTTTTGAAGTAACATGAATTAAATAATTTTCTTTGAAGGCATCTTAAGTATTTAGAACCGCAGTGATGTTTAGGGTAGGACTGCAGTATTATTTGAGATCCTAAAGGTAGGGTGGGTATAGAAGGAGAACAAGCCCATCTATGTTCTCCAATTATGGATAAGTTGTCCGAGTCTCAATCCGATCCCAATAAGTCTGGCTTAAATTCCCGTCTACCGTCCAATCTTTTCTGTCTACAATATTATTATCGTAACGCAGTTGTCGAGGCAGCACAGGGACTCACGCCACTTTCCCTCGCCACTGAGCTCGGCCGTGCCGAAAAGTAGACAGAATGTGTATGCTGATACGACACTGCTGGTGTTCGTTACAATCCTTTAGCGACAATAAAGTTTGAGCACTAAAGAAAATAAGTCTCCTTGAGAAATAATTATAATAATTAAATTAATATATACGCGCTAATAACATGGCATCTAGAACAAAAAGGTTTTGTTCTCATTAAAATTAATAAAGCACCTACAAAAAATAAAAATAAATAAACAAAATAAAAACAAGAAAAAAAATTGAAGTGAGATGTAACAAAACTGCAACTATCACAGTTAAGGAACAGTAGTAGTAGATACTTAACCCTTAAATTAAAACACTTAACGTATTCATACTTTTCGAAACAGTGTAAGACTCATATCTCGAACTGTTAAGCTAGTTCAATACACTTCCTCATTAAATGCAACAAAAATCATAAGAAATTAGTTGTAACGAACCTACGGTTGTCCCGCGGTTTTAGCTGGGCTAACTCTCGCGGTGTTGAGGGTAAGTGCCAACAAATTTATATTTGTGGCGGCTGCGGCAATAATAACACAATTAGGTTTTGCTTTTTAATAAAAAGTTTTTATACATATATTTTAAAACTGCACTGTCTGCTAGTTTTCACGTTTGGTTTTACATTTTATCTGTACACTTAAGTGATATTTCTTAGTGAAGTTTATGAAATCGTACGGATCTTGTGTCGTGGTTTTATTTGCAATACTGGCGATCTCGTTGCACCAAATATTCAGAGCCAATGTTACGCCTACTAAACGAGGTTTTAGCTAGCAACGCCTGAAATTCGCCAGGCTCTACTATGGCCTCCTTGTTACCACAATGATTTCGCCAATAGTCTCTCCTACTCTCAGGTTCTGGCTAGCTTCACCTGTCCTTCGCCAGGCTCACTTGTCTGATACTTGGTTTTAACTTGAGGTTGCTTTGCAAATGCAACACACCACAAGACTTGATAAATTCCGCGTATTGATTTCTTAGTAAAGGGTTTGTTAATCGCTAAGGACACGATCTGCTTTGTCCTTATTGCGATATGAGTCATTTTAATTCTTATATTATCCTTTCGCGTTGGATTTCTTGCACACTGGATCCTTGTTCACTTTATGTTTCGCACTGACTTTTCACTTCAATTGGCTTCACACTCACTTCGTACTGACTCCGTACTGACTTCGTACTCTACTTCGTACTCCGTACTAATCTGCCGCTCTGTCAAAGGCGGCTACTTTTATACCCTTCTGCTGTCTCGCTGGACCGGGGCCTGTCAGCGCTGCCAATGTCGCGCCAAGGGAAAAGGTGGCGTGATCGTTCCAGTGAGTTTTGCCTAGCAACAACGGTTCCTCGTTGCTGATTACGCCTGTCGTTGGTGTGACGGTGATCACTAGATCTCGTGGATGCACGGCTCACACACCAACGGCACTTTGCCACGACTTTTACAGTACATGTTTTTGCGGCTCCCATGTTCCAAACACGTACCTTAGCGCTGACATCCTGTGTTAGAGCGAGACAGCATGCGAATTAGCCGCAACTCAGGTCCGGCTGCGGCTATATATGCAACCGCCTTCTGTGAGGCGCTATACATGAATATGGCTCCTCACATAGTAAAGAAATTTTCTTAGTTTTAACAATGAGTTTGGAAATATAAAAATCTAACATAATCACTAAAAAAGTAGAAAGGTATATAGGTTGAAAGTTAAAACATATTAAAGCAATCAATTATAAAGTGAAAAATCAATGTCCGATCGATATCCCTGTTAAAATTAAGTTAACTTGTTAAGGACAATAATACAATCTGTCTCGTTTTAATCGTAAAGCCTAGTCAAAATAGCTAACTACATAACATAAAATGTTTAAAAATCAGAAGAATACTAAGTTGAAGAAAACGATTAAATATAACAAAAATTAAGATAGGGTATCATACAACATCAATAGAAGAATTTTTGAAGTCAGTAAATGAGTACAAAACACATTCTCTATACATTTTTATCGTAGGTAGCATACTGAGAAAGAGTATAGTAAAACCCGTTTAAAAAAAAAAAAAAAAACAAAGTGCTAAGACCAATTTACTGTTTTCATGTTCTTTATTATACTCGATACCGAAGGTAAAGAGTATATTGGTTTTGTGCAATGTTCGTCATGGTGTCTGTCAGTCTGTCCGTCCGTCCGTCCGTATGGTTGCAAGCTTTTTCCACACCCTTAAAGCTAGAGATTTGAAACTTTCCAATTCTCTTTATCCATGGTATAGTAAATTAAAGTGTCAAGATGGGGGTTCTACGATAACTGGGGGGCTGGCAAATCGATAAATTCGATAACTCAAAACCGTTAAATCCACATATTTCGCACATCCTTACAGCTAGCACTACCAAATTTGGTGAGAAGATAGCTACAAGCAACCCCCAAAAAACTGCATCAAAATTTTTGGAGCCACGCCCACGCATTCCGCCCCAGCCCCCCTCATTTTAAAGTCAAAAAAGCCTATAAATTTGGAGCCAATATAGGTGTTGATGACCCCCCAATAACCGCATCAAAAGTTTGGATACCACGCCCACCAATACTGCCCTAGCGGCCCCAATCCGCCCCAACGCTTCGTCAAAAAGGAGAATGCGCGTATCTTCAAGAGTAGTGGAGCTAGAGCAACCAAATTTGGTAGGACGATAGCTGGCATCGACTTCCAAAAATCTGCATCACAGTTTTGGAGCCACGCCCACCCCTTCCTCCCCCTTTTCCACACTATTAAAAAACTTTTAGCTAGAGTCACCAAATTTGGTATGAAGATAGCCGGTTGCATCCCCATCTGCATCAGAAAATCTTTAAGGCAGCGTACACCCCTGCCGCATCCGCTACCCTTTGCAATCAGGCCTGTTTTACCGGTTTTAATTCTAGTATCGAGTATACCGCAGTCGGTTGCGTCCAACTGTACCGTTTCCACTTGTTTAAGAAATTGTTTTGATATGTGAGTTTGATGAAATAATTTTACTTGAGTATAAGAAATAGCTTGACGGATATCTAAAATATGAAAAGTGTCATTTGATGAAAATCTTAAAGCGTGCAGAGGGGAAGTTAAGGAAAAGATTATTTGATAAGCCTTAAAGATTACCTTGAAGAATTTGAATCCAATATATGGGGATTAAAAAAAAATTAATAATAACAATAATCTCAATAAACGATGAAGTATAAATATTAAGATCAAAATTATTTTGTTAAAACATGATTTATTATACCTGCTACACGAACTTCGTTAAGCTTTCAAATGAGTACTAGGACTTAGGCTTATAATATTGACTTAAAAAAGCTTTTTATAAAGCCGAATTAAAATCATGGAGTATGACTTGTGTCTTCTACCGGCTATAGCTATATTTCATTAGTCTTAATGTTCGGTGTTTGTGTTTGCTTTATCCCTCAATGGAACAAGCTTTATATTAATCACAAATTTAACATTCTGCAAAACTCTATTAAAATAAAAAAAAAATAAAAAAATAGTAAACAAAATTAAAACTTACCCATAAGAAAAAAATAATTTGATAGTTTATTAACAAAGTACACCTTAGCTCTATAAAAGTAACAGAAGTCAGTGCAATAATCAAAACAGATATACATATGAAATAAAGGTTAGAAACGTAAGTAGCAAACAAGTTGGGTGTGCGTTAGAAGAAAGGACACTCAATTAACATACCACCTGCATTTCATAGAAGCTCGTGTATAGAATCTCTCTCTAATACTAACTCTCTCTTTCTCCCTCTAACACTTTCCCCTTCTTACAACTTCCCACTATAATATTCCAAACGGAACGGGAGGTCGGTCGCTTTGTGCGTGGGTCCGCGCGTTAACAAGCCGGTGCTTGGTATCGTTGGGCCACTTGACTGTACTGTTCGTTAGTACATCTACGTCCAATAATAATAATAATAAAGCTACAAGTCTTAATACTCTTGCGAAAAAAAATTCCCATCCCTTGCTTACATAACACTCACGAATGTTGTTGTTCTTGTTGTTGTTGGTGTTGCTCTTGATCATAACAATGCGGCCTACGAATGTACTGCCCTTTGACTAGCGTACTTCAAACAAGCACAATCTTGTCTCAATCCTTTTATCCTTTGATCACTGGTTTTCACAACCATAAACATTCATTGTGTATGTTTTGCTTGCAATTGTGGAAGGCAATGCACGTCAAACAGGCGCCCTCTCGACTCTCTCTTATCTACTTACTCGTAGCTAAGAAACCTGCGCACAGTTTACTCTCTCTCTCTCTCTTATCTACTAACTTGTAGCTAAGAAACCTGTGCGTACTTGACTTTAGCATTTAATAGTTTCATAGGCAATGTACTTTGCTCACTGATCCTCACGGACGGTGATACCTATAACACATTAGCCAACTAATGTACTTGACCTTTGACTAGCGCACTTCTAGCATGCACAAACTTGTTTCTAAGTCTTCCTCCCTCTAACACTTTCCCTCTCTAAAAATTTCCCCCTCTTACACACAGTCTCCTTCTAACACTTTCCCCCTCTAACTCTTTCCCCCTCTTACACCTTCGCCCTCTTACTCTTTTCAATCAATATGTACAATTATCAATACTCTTGTTTAAAAACAATGTGTTGATCTTGCTGCTGCCGCTGCTGCGAAAGAAGATTCCCGACATTGCACACATAGCGCCCCCACGAAGGTTGTAGTTGTTGTTGCAGTTGACAATAACAATGTACGTGTGCAGAGCAACGTACTCAAAACAGGAGCACACTTGATTCTAACACTAATTGGTTAAATAGTTAAAACTGATCTTCTCATTATCACAACCATAAAGCTCAACGTATTGATCCTGCCGCTTCTGCTGCTGCTGCCTAGGAAAATTTCCATCCCTTGTTCAAAGAGCCCCACACGAAGGTGGTAGTTGTTGTTGCTGTTGACCATAGCAATGCAACGTACATCGAACAAGCGCTCGTTTTTCTCTATTCTCTATCCTTTCTTCCTTTGCACACTGCACCTCATGACCATGAACAGGTTTACAATGCAACGCACGTCAAATACGGGCCCTCTCGACTCCATATCCTCTGATCATGCTTCTCAAGAATCTTGTTGCTATTATCCTTGAGAATGCCATCTATGATTGTGGCTTGTTTGCAGGTGTATAATGCAACGCAGGTTTAACAGGCGCGCACTTGACTCCAAATCCTATGATCACTGATTTTCACAGATGCTGCTCATAAATGGGGGGCCTAGGAATGTTAATCCTTTGTTCTCCACCCTAGTCTAATCAAAAGAGTGACACGATCATGGGAAAAAGGTAATAAATTATAATATTGTAGGGGTCAACAGAAAAAGGTCAAAAGAAAAGGGTCGAAAAAAGGGTCATTAAATTATGTCGGCATCCTTTTGAGGTAGAGCCCCCAGTTCCCTACTACTTACCAAAATGTGCAGAAAACTTAATCTTATATTGATGCGTGCTGTAGATGGGATTTAAATCTGACAGCAGGGTATTCCATTGCAGAACAGCGTAAATGTAACATTGCCTATCAGAGCATGGTAGCTTGGTTCATATAAAAATAAAGCTTTGGACTCGGGGTGATGTGGCGAATTTCAGGTGATCAAAGCATGCTCAGGCTTTTTCATGTAAATTACCTTATGAAAGAAGAGGAGGACTCTAACATTTATAAACGACAACAGGTCGAGGCCAAAGCGTAGCTTTGCAAAGCTGGTTATATGGTCGCCCCCTTTTCAGACCGAACACATATCGAGCTACACTATTAAAGGCTACTTGTAGTTTGTTATGGCTGCTTACATCACACTTAACAAAGATCTCTATTCCATTAAATAGTAGTCGTTGTGAGGAACTAATTTAAAGGCTTAGTTAGTCAAGTTCCAAACCTAGCTTACGTGATTTAGCTTTTGAGAGTTTGCTTGGGCTAAGTCTAAGGTAGCCTTGATTAGCTGAAACACTATAAGCTAATGTCAAATAGCCTGAGCGGTAAGAAGAGAGACCCCAATAGGTATTGTAACTTCCTAGGTAGATTCTTTCCAATCGATCCACCAAAGGAGTAAGACGTGCGTAGTTTTTTTCTATACCCACACAGCGTGTTGGATAAATATATTTAGACGGCCTAAATATTGGGCATCAGCGGTATCGGTATTTTAATTTTTGTCTCTGGAGCATCCAAAACTAAGTATAAACACCTGTAGACTACATATAAAGCAAGTTGGCACTGAGAGCGATCAATCACAGAAATAAGACCGCGATAGCATCAAAACTCGCCGAAATAGAGAGGGTGTCCGACCATTAGGGCTTCTCCCTTACATATTTATGATCCTCGCTTCGTGTGCTTTCTATCTTCTCGCCGTTCTTTATGGGAGCTCGCGGAAGCACAGCGAAGCGCAGAAACGTTTTAGTTGCGATCAACACGGGCCCAAGGGCAGCAGAAGTTTTATTGAGCGAGATCCATCTAGCCCCAAAACTCCCGAGTCAGCGAATATATATATTTTGGAAGTGCGAATAGAAAGGCAAATTCGCCTATAAAAATTAATATAACAAAATTAAAACAAAACAAGTGGAAACGTTGCAGTCGGAACCAACCGACTGCGGCATACTCGATACCAGTATTAAAACAGGTAAAAATAGGCCTGATTGCAAAGGGGTACGGATGCGGCAGGGGTGTACGCTTCCTTGAAGATTCTCCGATGCAGATGGGGATGCCACCAGCTATCTTCCTTTCAAATTTGGTGGCTCTAGTTCAAAGTTTGTAAAAGGTGTGGAAAGGGGGGCTAAGGGCGGTATGGGTGGGAGAGGCATCCAAATTTTTATACTCGATACCGAAGGTAAAGAGTATATTGGGTTTGTGCAATGTCCGTCATGGTGTCTGTCCGTCTGTCCGTCTGTATGAACGCAACTTTTGTCCACACCCTTCAAGCTAGAGACTTGAAACTTTCCAATTCTCTTTATCTATGGGATAGTAAATTAAAGTGTCAAGATGGGGGTTCTACGATAACTGGGGGGCTCGCAAATCGATAAATTCGATAACTCAAAACCGATAAATCCACATATTTCGCACATCCTTACAGCTAGAACTACCAAATTTGGTGAGAAGATAGCTACTAGCAACCCCCAAAAAACTGCATCAAAAATTTTGGAGCCCCGCCTACCCATTCCGCCCCCAGCCACCCCGCATTTTAAAGTCAAAAAAGCCTATATCTCCCACAGTTTTGGAGCTATAGCCACCAAATTTGGTGCCAAGATAGGTGATGATGACCCCCCAAAAACTGCATCCAAAGTTTGGATGCCACGCCCACCAATACCGCACTAGCCACCCCCATCTGCCCCAACGCTTCGTCAAAAACGGGAATGCGTGTATCTTCCAGAGTAGTGGAGCTAGAGCCCTCAAATTTGGTAGGAAGATAGCTGGCAACAACCCCAAAAGAATTGCATCAAAGTTTTGGAGCCACGCCCACCCATTCCGCCCCCAGCCCTCCCGCATTTTGAAATCAGAAAAGCGTATATCTCCCACAGTTTTTTAGCTAGAGTCACCAAATTTGGTGCCAAGATAGGTGATGATGACCCCCCAAAAACTGCATCCAAAGTTTGCATGCCACGCACACCAATACCGCCCTAGCCACCCCCATCTGCCCCAACGCTTCGTCAAAAACGGGAATGCGTGTATCTTACAGAGTAGTGGAGCTAGAGCCACCAAATTTGGTAGGAAGATAGCTGGCAACAACCCCAAAAGAATTGCACCAAAGTTTTGGAGCCTAGCCCAACCATTCCGCCCCCCTTTCCCCACCTTATACAAACTTTGAGCTAGAGTCACCAAATTTGGTATGAAGGTAGCATTTGACATTCCACAAGGATCTGCATCAAAAATTTTGATGCCACGCCCAACCATACCGCCCCCAGCCCCCTTTCCCAATTTTATACAAACTTCGAGCTAGAGTCACCAAATTTGGTATGAAGATAGCAATTGACATCCCACATGGATCGGCAGCAAAAATTTGAATGCCACGCCCACCCATACCGCCCCCAAGCCCCATAGCCCCCCTCTCACCACCTTTTACATGCTTCGAGCTAGAGTCACCAAATTTGGTAGGAAGATAGCTGACAACGACCCCCAACAATCTGCATCAAAGTTTTGGAGCCACGCCCACCCATTCCGCCCCCAGCCCCCCCCGCATTTTTAAGTCAAAAAAGCCTATATCTTTTACAGTTTTTAAGCTAGAGCCACCAAATTTGGTGCCAAGATAGGTAATGATGACCCCCAAAAAACTGCATCAAAGTTTTGGAGCCACGCGCACCCCTTCCACCCCCTTTCCCACCTTTTACAGTCTTTGAGTCTAGAGTCACCAAATTTGGTATGAAGATAGCAATTGACATTTCATAAATATCTGCAGCAAAGATTTGGATGCCACGCCCACCCATACTGCCCCCAGCCCCTCTTTCCCCACTTTTTACAATTTTTCAGCTAGAGTCACCAAATTTGGAAGGAAGATAGTTGGTTGCATCCCTATCTGCATCGGAGAAACTTTAAGGCAGCGTACACCCCTGCCCCATCCGTACCCCTTTGCAATCAGGCCTCTTTTTACCTGTTTTAATACTGGTATCGACTATGCCGAAGTCGGTTGCGTCCGACTGCAACGTTTCCACTTGTTAATGCAGATCTATGTGGAATGTCAATTGCTGTCTTCATACCAAATTTGGTGAATCAAGCTCGAAGTTTGTAAAAGGTGGGGAGAGGTGGGCTGGGAACAGTACGGGCAGGCGTGGCATCCAAATTTTTGATGCAGATCTTTGTGGAATGTCAATTGTAATCTTCATACCAAATTTGGTGACTCTAGCACGAAGTTTGCAAAAGGTGGGGAAAGGGGGGCTGGGGGAAGTATGGGTGGGCGTGGCATTCAAATTTTAGATGCAGATCTTTGTGGAATGTCAATTGCTATCTTCATACCAAATTTGGTGACTCTAGCTCCACAACTCTTGAAGATACACGCATTCCTGTTTTAGACGAATCGTTGGGGTAGATGGGGGCGGCTAGGGCAGTATTCGTGGGCGTCGCATCCAAACTTTTGATGCAGTTTTTGGGGGGCCATCATCACCTATCTTGGCACCAAGTTTGGTATCTCTAGCTCAAAAACTGTGGGATATATAGCCATTTCTGATTTTAAAATGTGGGTGGCTCCAAAATTCTTGATGCAGTTTTTCGGGGCTTGATAGTAGCTATCTTCTTACCAAATTTGGTAGTTCTAGCTGTTAGGATGTGCGAAATATGTGGATTTATCGGTTTTGAGTTATCGAACTTATCGGTTTGCCAGCCCCCCAGTTATCGTAGAAGGGTGTGGAAAAAAGTTGCGAACATACAGACGGCACGATCTCGAACTGTAAGGTGTCGAGATTCGAAGCCGAAGCTTAGATCTAAGCAGCTTGTCCGTTACATCGTATTGGTAGCGCCTTTGCTATCATCAACCAGGTCTCAACAGTTAAATATTAATGGATTACGGACAGTTGTCTGAGATATCACTAAACACTTAGACTTTAACGGATAAATATACAGAACATTGCGAGACGCCCATTTACTGACACATAACGTATCATCGTTCCACATACGGATACATTCATTGATTAGATTAACAGGACGACTGACATACATTTGGACAGCATCAGCGAATCAAAGAACATTACAGTTGGACAAAACACTAGGCAGGCCTTTTATATACCATATATCGTAAAGAGGAGAGCTTCCAAAATGGATCCCTGTGGGACACCACAAGAGACTGGCAAGAGATTAGAGATTTTTTTTAAGAAAACAACGGCTTGCCTACGGTTTTATAAATATGGGGACAACAATTTTGTTGCAGTTTGACTAAAGTTGTTCATCCTACTTAGCTTCGTCAGTAATATATCGTGGTTAACTAAAGTCTAGGAGTGTCAAGAATGCAATTTCACTAATGTCCATGTGGAGTCGATTGTCTTCGACAACTTTTTTAGTGTATGCATTTTGCAAAAATATTTTTTTTTTTTTTAACATAACGACCATTAGTTAGTATATTTTCGAAGTCTTCTGAAAATCAGTTAGGGTATTCACTTGCTATGCTATGTGCTAAAGTACTAAAGTGTTATATGAAATCTGTACAACAAACACACAGAATAATTTTTAACACAGAAAACATGCCCCTGGGTATGTTTGCTACTATTGTACTATATGTGCTATATTGTGGTTGCCAGACTATTTATGAAAACAGCTGATTTCGAGATTATTGAATTAGTGAAATTAGGTCACACTAGGCGAGTTTTGATTGTAAAAGTAAGTAAATTTTTATTATTTATTAATTTTAAAGACTAAACCGAGTGAACAGAGAACGAGAGAACAGTGGCAGAAGCGACAAAAGCAAAAAGAGTGCGGGAAAATGAAGTAAAACGCTGGAGCGAAGATGATGTGCTTAAAATGATTGTGTGTGTTCAATCGCATACAAATTTTGAGGTAAGGCTGCACGTAAAAATGCATTGTACATAGTACATATATAAATATGTTTTTTTTATCATAGAAACCATCGGCAAGAGCGTATTATTGCAAAATGCTAGATGAATTAAACATTGATACCAAGTGGAATTTGGCTAGAAGCAAAATGCGACACCTTAAGACACTGCATGTTAAGGCAAATGCATTTATTGAGTCAACCGGCGCTGGAGTTGAAGATGACGATGGCGTTAGCACAGTACAGGGTAAATTTTACAACATACTTAAATATTTTCCATATTTGCAATGCATACAAATGATTTATTTCAGAAAAACTAAACAAGATATGTCCCCACTACGAAATGCTGACGGACATATTTAAAAAAACAAGAGAAGTTGCCGTCATGGAATATGGCTGGTACTGATTTGTTCGATTTGGATATGGATAACTCCGGCCAAATATCATCAGATCAGGATGTGACAGTGGTGGATGAATGCGAGCAACCGCAGTTTAAAAAACGGCGAGTACACACTTCAATGGAGAAGCTGTATAGTTCCGAAAATAAGATTTTGACTTTGCGCCGCGAGCATTTGGTATTGGAAGAAAAAAAATTCAGTATGGAGATGGAAAAAAACGAACAGTTATTACATTTGGAAGAAACAAAAATCGGTATGGAGAAGGAAAAAAACGAACAGTTATTACATTTGGAAGAAACAAAAATCGGTATGGAGAAGGTACAAAACGAACAGTTATTACATTTGGAAGAAACAAAAATCGGTATGGAGAAGGAAAAAAACGAACAGTTATTACATTTGGAGCATGAAAAACTGAAGCTGGAACCAAAAAGAATAAGTATAGATGAAGAAAAACTACGAAATGATTTTCAATTCAAAAAGTTGCAGCTGGAAAAGGAGGAAAGGATTCAAAAATTAGAACTAGAACTCAAATATAAGAATGCTTAAGTGTTGAAATAAATAAAAAAATTTATTTTCTGAATAATAAGGTTTTTTTAATTATTAATTATAAAATTGGCAATTGCTTGTCGGTTTTCCTCCGCTGTAGATCTAGAATTTAAATTGAACGCATTGGAGGCGTATTCGTCATCATCAAAATCTTCATCAGAATCATTTTCCATTTTTTGATTCAGCAAAAAATTATGCAGTGCGCAGCACACAAGCACCCATTTGCACAGTAAGGAATGGCTTTTTTTGTTGCACATGTTTATTCGCAATTCCTTCAAGCTCGCAAACTTTCCCTTAAGCAACCCAAAACAATTTTCAACTCTTACGCGATACTGGCTATGCAGCGCATTGAACATTTTTTGGGTTGTGGGATCAGCAGATGTTGCGTTGCACCGATAGGGTGTAAGAACGAATTTTGTTAACGGATACGCAGAGTCTCCGGCAATCCACTCCTCCCCGGACAAGTATTTGTCATGCTCCTTTAAAAGAGCGCTCTTCCGCAATATTTTTGCGTCATGATAGCTGCCCGGACTACCAACAACAGCATTTCTTATCCGCAAATGGTGATCACACACAACTTGCATCTTGATCGCGTAAATCCTTTTTCTGGAAAAATAAACTTCGTGGTCCACTCGTGGTGTCCTCGCAAGTTTAATCTCTGTACCATCGATTTTTCGAAATTTTGCAAATGCTTTAGTTGTTATACTCGATACCGAAGGTAAAGAGTATATTGGTTTTGTGCAATGTCCGTCATGGTGTCTGTCCGTCTGTCCGTCCGTATGTATGCAAGTTTTTTCCACACCCTTCAAGCTAGAGACTTGAAACTTTCCAATTCTCTTTATCTATGGGATAGTAAATTAAAGTGTCAAGATGGGTGTTCTACGATAACTGGGGGGCTGGCAAATCGATAAATTCGATAACTCAAAACCGATAAATCCACATATTTCGCACATCCTTACAGCTAGAACTACCAAATTTGGTAAGAAGATAGCTACTAGCAACCCCCAAAAAACTGCATCAAAAATTTTGGAGCCATGCCCCCCCATTCCGCCCCCAGACCCCCCGCATTTTAAAGTCAAATAAGCCTATATCTCCCACAGTTTTTGAGCTAGAGCCACCAAATTTGGTGCCAATTTAGCTGATGATGACCCCCCAAAAACTGCACCAAAAGTTTGGATGCCACGCCCACCAATACCGCCGTAGCCGCCCCCAGATGCCCCAACGCTTCGTAAAAAACGGGAATGCGTGTATCTTCCAGAGTTGTAGAGTTAGAGCCACCAAATTTGGTAGGAAGATAGCTGGCAACAACCCCAAAAGAATTGCACCAAAGTTTTGGAGCCTAGCCCAACCATTCCGCCCCCAGCCACCCTGCATTTTGAAATCAGAAAAGGCTATATCTCCCACAGTTTTTTAGCTAGAGTCACCAAATTTGGTGCCAATTTAGCTGATGATGACCCCCAAAAAACTGCATCAAAAGTTTGGATGCCACGCCCACCAATACCGCCCTAGCCACCCCCATCTGCCCCAACGCTTCGTCAAAAACGGGAATGCGTGTATATTCCAGAGTAGTGGAGCTAGAGCCACCAAATTTGGTAGGAAGATAGCTGGCAACGACCCCCAACAATCTGCATCAAAGTTTTGGAGCCTAGCCCATCCATTCCGCCCCCCTTTCCCCACCTTATACAAACTTGAGCTAGAGTCACCAAATTTGGTATGAAGGTAGCATTTGACATTCCACAAGGATCTGCAGCAAAAATTTGGATGCCACGCCCAAACATACCGCCCCCAGCCCCCATTTCCCCACTTTATACAAACTTTGAGCTAGAGTCACCAAATTTGGTATAAAGGTAGCATTTGACATTCCACAAGGATCTGCAGCAAAAATTTGGATGCCACGCCCAACCATACCGCCCCCAGCCCCCCTTTCCCCACTTTATACAAACTTCGAGCTAGAGTCACCAAATTTGGTATGAAGATAGCAATTGACATCCCACATAGATCTGCACCAAAAATTTGGATGCCACGCCCAAACATACCACCCCCAGCCCCCATTTCCCCACTTTATACAAACTTTGAGCTAGAGTTACCAAATTTGGTATGAAGATAGCAATTGACATTCCACAAAGATCTGCATCAAAAATTTGGATGCAATTCCACCCATACCGCCCCCAGCCCCCCTTTCCCCACTTTATACAAACTTTGAGCTAGAGTCACCAAATTTGGTATGAAGATAGCAATTGACATCCCACATGGATGGGCATCAAAATTTTTAATACTGGTATCGAGTATACCGCAGTCGGTTGCGTCCGACTGCAACGTTTCCACTTGTTTTTTAATGTTTTTGGCATAGCTTCAGCCGTACCTTCGATTAACTCCAACTCCAGTAGGGCTAAGTCGACCTTCCGCTTAATTAATTGATTTTTAAATCCTTCTCTTGGCATATTGATATTAATAAACTTTTGTCTTTTATTTTATTTTTTTCAGCTTAACAATTGCTCAATTCGATTTAACTATCGATTATGTTGTCATCGAACTGGCAAACAGCTGACTTAGCACAAATACGACAAAAGAAACGTAAAAAGTGCACTCACTAGCTACACTGTATTATAAATAACACTTTAGCAAATAGCATAGCAAGTGAATACCCTAAGTATTTTTTCTTAATATCGATGCTAGTTGCATTCAGTATTTTTATTGTGTATGTGCGACTATTATTTACAACCCTGCACTTGCGCTCACAGCTTAATTCTGCTCTCTGAGAAAATAGCATTTCCGGCCAATTGGCCTATATAAGCAGGACTTAAGCTTGCGAGCTTTCTCTTGCATTTATTTTTGGAAAACTTTATGCACGCCAAGCGCCGGCATCAAAACGCAAAACGTTTAAAATTATTTTAAATGGTTTTGGGCGTGCGCTGGACGACGGATCCCCACTATATTTTGGAACATTTGGTTTCGGACCATCTTCGTCAAACGCCACATTACCCACTTGCTGCGAAAAGAGATCACTCCGACTGGCAGAAAAGATCAAGAATCGCATCTATCGATCTTCAGTATTAGGTGGCGATCTTCTTCTTGTGCTGCGGCTGCAGTACTTCATCAACGACATCCGCAGGCAATAAGAAAATGCACCAACAGGCAGGAGATAGAGCGGGGAATGCAGAGCAGGCGCATATTAAAAAGAGAATCGGAGCAATCAGGAGAGTTTAGGAAAGTGGTCACAAAATATAAACAAAATCCTTTCCCTTAAATTGAACAATTAAAATACCTTGTTAATTGGCAAGAGCCATCAATATCGCATATGTATAATTGTGTTAAACCTATGCAAAGACAAACCAACGAAATAAAACAAAACTAAATTGTAAAAGAAAAAGAAAAAAAAAAAGTGGTTAATTAAATATTAGGTTAAATATTCCTTTTGAAAACATAAGAAAACCCAGAAATAAATCAAATAAATTTTAAAATATTGCATTTATGTTAAAATAGAGGAACAAAGAAAAACGAAACTTAACAAACAAATTAAAAAAGAATATGTGCAAGAACAAACTCCAGTCTTACATATGTACAAATGGTGATCGGCAAACAAAATGAGCATGACGTAATAATTATTTGCAATTAATATTACACCCAAAGAAAAGAGACCACAAAAACAACAACAGACAGCATGGGATGGCCTTCAACATCGCTTCTGGATGTTGGTGAGTGCTAACTTGTTATAATTTCTATTGTTTTTGTTGTCAAATAAATACACAGTCTTATAGTTAAAGTGATTACAAGCATAACTAAGAGCTTGCCTTGTTTGTTATCTATAACAACAACATCTGTGGCTTTAGCTTATCGTTGCTTCATGCCGCGATCGAGTTTTATGACTTCTTTTTCGTCTGTTTTTTATACCCTTAACCCATAAAATGGGTATATAAGGGTATAATGGTTTTGTGCAAAAGTATGTAACAGACAGAAGGAAGCATCTCCGACCCCATAAAGTATATATATATTCTTGATCAGCATCAACAGCCGAGACGATATAGCCATGTCCGTATGTCCGTCTGTCTGTCCGTCTGTATGAACGCGTGGATCTCAGAGACTACAAGAGCTAGAGACTTCCAATTTTGGATTTAAGTTCTCCTATACCATGAGCGGAACAAGTTTGCTTCAAATTATCGATAACTATTCTGGTTTCCGATACACTCATGGAATCGATAACAAAAAATATCGAATTTGGAAAATCTAAAAATGAGGGTTGAAGTAATGGGTAATGATAGAACTTTTCTGAAAATTTCGTCCAAATCAAATAATACACACCGGAGATATCGAATTGAACCGATTGGAGTTAAGTAAGTATACCTAAGTCAATTATAAATTTAATTTACATATTGCAACTGGGTTCAGGGTATCTTCTAGTCGGGCTCTCCCGACTAGAGCCTTCTTACTTGTTTGATCATCTGCTTGCGCAGATTTACGTACAGTGCGTATATAAAGTAACTTTCCCAATAATTTTAAATCAAACCTTGACCGACGTAATTCTGGTTCTATCTGCTCACGCTCTCTTTAATTTTACCGTTTCAACGTACTTATTGCATTGAAACGTTAATACATACATAAATACTTGCACTTTTCATTGTTTTTAAGCATTGCGATTTGCTGATTTTATTGTTTACATATTCAAAATGTTTACCTGCTGCAGCAAGAAGTGTAAAACGGTTGGTTTAACCAACCAAGACTTTATTTTATGTAGATTGTGTGACAACGCGATCCACATGAAGTGTTCTGGCTTTACAGCCAAAATAAGGGACTGCTTAGTTGCAGACTCTGGCTTAAAATGGTATTGTGAGTCCTGCAATGAGGTTGAGAAGGAAACCGCTCAATTAATAGGCAGACTCACCTAAGCTTTTTGTCAGTGAACAAAGATTTTAATAATCTGCATACGGCTTTAAAAGAGATTGAGGCAAATTTTACAAACGGCAAGATTATGACCGAATCTCCGAAGCGCAAAAAGACTTCGGGCCCTTCTCCACCTAATGTCCCACCTGTCTTGTCAACCAAGCCACTACTGGTGCCAAGCAAAAATCCCACAACGGGTTCTATTGCTTGCCCATTACTGTTTTTTAACTCGCCATCTAGAAATCCTAGCAATAACTTAACCACCGTTCACTCTCTACCAGCTAACAATTTTTTACTAGTGCCCTTTGATTTGACAGCTTGTGTGCCTAGTAATCCTACTGTAGGTACAGTCGGGGCTCCCAAGCCTCTTGTTGTTGTGCCACTTAATAAATTTATATTTGTGTCCAGGCTGGCACCCGATACTTCATCGGATGATGTTTCAGCTTATGTTAAAAGTAAAATTGATTCTACCATTATTATTATTATTTTTGGGGGCTCAGGCTTTGTAAATGTGGCGTGTGTGCCTGCCGTCGCGCCGAGTTTACTTAGCCAGAGAGAGTTGGCAGTCGCATGCCAACTACCGAAGACCAACCATACGTGGTGAAGAGCCACATCCTGCTCGAGGTGCCCCTGCGATAGACTAAATATGGCGGATCTAGAGAGGACAACTCGAAAAAAAACCCGTAATCACCGGTGTTACCGTACCGTGCCCCTGTGATGAATGGCACTACGTTAGTGTGTCTTATAACGGTGGCTTCCGGATACCTGGTACCTCCGGTCGTATAAGTGCCCGATCCGGGGTATGAGGCTCTGCCCCGGGGGATACCGTTTCCTCATCACTCGTGGGACCAAAACATGGAAACTACTGAAAATAAAATTATAGAAACCGGCTGCTCTAGCAGCCCCAAATCGACTGACGTCGAACATATCCGGGAGCCTGAGGTAGCTATGGACGTTTGTTCACAAAGCTCCAGCACCGACACCATCACCAAGGACGTTGAAGAAGCCCTTCTTGCCTCTCCTAAGGCCGAGAAACCCAAGAGGATCACGCTATAGGGAGCTGCAAGAAAGAGACTGCGCAGACACCTTGCAAATGGCGTTCCCATGGAGGAGGCTAAGAGGCTCGCACAGAAGCCTATTGGCCCACCCATGGCTATGCCCAGCAGAAGTGGTGTAGCGAACAAGCGTCGTAGATTGGCAAACACGACCCCAGAAGAGGCGTCGAATAAGAGGGTCATGCTGAAGACCGCGGCACCTAGTGCCCTGGCGAAGGGTGATCCTGCAAGCGTGTTGCTTGCCACGGTGGCTCCATTAGCCTCCACAGCCGCAACTGCGGCTGGGCAAGTAGCACAGGAGCAGCCACCCCAAACCGGTGGTATGGCCTTTTATAGGGATGTTGCCAGCTCATCGAAGATGGCAATACTCCCAGCCGACTACCCCAACAGTTTTCTCACTACGGAGCAGCTTGACAGCATCCAAGCCGCCATCTTGTCAAGGGTGATGGAGCTGAGGCATGGCTCTGTGAAGCCGTTATTCTCTGGCTGCACCTTTAGACCAGGATGGTTGGCCATCACTTGCGGAAATGCGGAGACGGTTGAGTGGCTGTGCACAGAGGTGCCTAAGCTCCGGCTGTGGAAGGATGCCCGCATTAAGGTAGTCCCCGAGGCAGAGGCTCCACGTGTCGCTGTTTTCATTGGCTACTTTCCGCTTCCGAATGCGGACATGAAGACGGACGAGATTCTGAAGCTCGTCGAAGGTCAGAATAGCGGGCTGCGAGTGGGAGACTGGCGCGTCTTTCACCGGGAGATGAGGCAGCATATGGCTATTATTACCTTAGCACTGGACCCTGTTTCGGCCAACCGGCTGAAATCGCTAGGATTCCAGCTAAACTTCGCGTGGGGCAAGGCTACCCTTAAGCCTAGGGCCAGCGCGCAGTCGAAAGAACAGGCAGTGGCTCATACTCTCGTAGCGGAGAAGCCCACCTGCTCCAAGACTGCCATACCGGACGGGGCTGCAACAACACCACAGGGTGTCGCTGAGGAGATTCATGCGACCCCTGGGCTGCCTGCAGCTAACAGCACAGTCCGGACCCCCAGCGGTGGTGAGGCATGTGGCACCGTAGCTGCCCTGGAGCCCGCAGCACCGAAAAAGATCCTGCGCCCTCCCCTTTACGGGCGCATCACGCGCGGAACTGGGCGCATCACGCGCGTAACTGGGCGCGTGAATAAGGGTGCGAGGCGCACTTTAGAGGAAGAGGCCCTTCTGAGCACAAACCGAGGCCGGAAGATGGCGGCCAGAGGCCGCAAGAGGGCGGACTAATGTCCTGTCCCCCTCCCCCCACCCTTCCCAACACCCGGAGACACCTAAGATGTCTCCAAGCAAACCTCCACCACGCAAAGGCCGCTTGTGACGTCCTCTGTGAGAGGTTTGCCTCCATGGACATAGCATTTATCCAGGAGCCGTGGATAAATGCCGGACGTGTCCTGGGGCTAAGCACCACATCCGGTAAATTGCTATATGCAAACAACCTACCTCGCCCTAGAGCGGCGTTGTTAATTAACAAAAATCTAACATATGTTCCCCTTTCACAGTTCATCACTGAGGACCAGGTGGCAGTCTGGGTTAAAATACCCACTGCCCATGGCGAGCAGGAGGCAGTGCTGGCCTCCGCCTATCAGCCCGGCGATTCAGATGTTGTGCCTACGGTGGCTACCTGTGCCCTGGTAGAGCATTGCCAGAGAAACCGGCTACGATGGTTAATCGCCTGTGATGCCAATGCACATCACACGGTCTGGGGGAGCAGTGACATCAACAAAAGGGGTGAGTACCTTCTTGAGTACATTATTAGTAACAACATAAGCCTACTAAATCGAGGCAATGAGCCCACATTTATTTATGCAATCAGAGAGGAAGTCCTCGACCTAACTCTCTGTAGTCTTAACATGTTGTCCGTTGTCTCAAACTGGCACGTTGCGAGTGAGATCACTATGTCAGATCACCAGCACATTAGATTTGATATAGGATGTGCCTTGCAATGTAGCCTAGTTACTAGAAATCCCAAAAACACCAACTGGGATCTTTTCTGTTTTGAACTTGAGCAATCCAGAGACTGCTCCACCCGTCCGATATTGTCCATTGACGAGCTAGAGCGTGAAGCTACTGTGCTTCATACGAACATTAAATCGGCTTATCACGCTAGCTGCGAACAAAAAGTTCGTAAGACCAGAAGGGCTGTTCCCTGGTGGAACAAGAGCCTTGACGATCTCAAAAAAGCTGCGCGAAAGCTCTTCAATAAAGTAAAGAGTGGGAAAACCACATGGGATTCCTACAAATCTGCTTTAACGCTCTATAATAAAGAGCTGAGAAGGTCCAAACGGGCTACATGGCGCCAACACTGCGGGCAGATTTCAAACCTCCCGGAAGCTGTCAGGCTACAAAAAGCCCTTTGCAAGGACCACTCAAACGGCATCTGTACGTTGAAAAAGCCAGATGGAACACACACAAACGACCCAAGGGAAACGAGCAGCCTTCTTTTCACTACTCATTTTCCCGGGTGCGTGGCTGTGGAGCAGCACAGCTCAGAGGGTGAGGCACCAACCTACCTCTCTGGGACTGGAGAGTGCCCACACCTGCGAGTGGCTATGGTGGCAGACTCCAATAGGGCTGAGGGAAGGGAACCCCCCTATCCCTCAGAACGTTTTGGTAACTTGCCCTATAGACTGTTTCATCAAAATAGCGTACAATGTGCTATACAGAGCTTCAGTCCATACAAATTCCCTGGCCCAGATGGAATATATCCATGCTTGATGCAGCGGGGACTGCACCAACTCGCAATCCCCCTGGTCCGTTTATTCCGAGCTAGTCTCTTGTTTGGACACATACCAAGCAAATGGGCTAAAGTGAAAGTTGTGTTTATTCCTAAGGTAGGGAAGAAAGATTCCCAATTGCCTAAGTCCTATAGACCAATTAGTCTTCTTCCTTAAAACTATGGAGAAGATAATTGACCAGCACATCAGGGAGATTAATCTCAAGCAGCTTCTCTTACATAAGTACCAATATGCGTACCAAGCTGGTAAGTCAACTGAGACTGCCATTCATTGCCTTACAACAACCATTGAAAAGGCCATTGGCACTCAACAAATAGCACTATGTGCCTTTTTAGACATATCAGGAGCTTTTGACAACACGTCATATCAGGCTATCCGTGCCTCTCTTGTACATAAAAATGTACCCACACCCATTATTAGGTGGATTCTGGAAATGCTTAAATCCAGAATAATAACTGTAGACCTTGGAGGAACCATGACCTCAATCACAGCCAGAAGGGGGTACTCTCTCCTCTCTTGTGGACTCTGGTCATCGACGAGCTACTCTATAAGCTCAACGACTTAGGGTTCGCCACTCAAGGCTACGCTGATGACCTAGTCATCTATATAGTGGGCTGGCATGAGCAAACCATCTCGGTCCGCATGCAGCAAGCCCTTAACATAGCCAACAGATGGTGTCAGGACAAAGGATTGTCCATAAACCCGTCTAAAACTGTTTTAGTTCCTTTTACCAGGAAAAGGTCTCTGTCTCTAACAAGACCATCCTTAAATGAATCTACCATTGACTTTTCGGTTGAAGCCAACTACTTAGGAGTTACACTTGACTCCAAGCTCAACTGGAATGCACACTTTGAAAAGACCATAAATAAAGCCACTCGAGCACACTTCGCTTGTAACAGGCTTTTCGGTAGAACATGGGGCCTAAGTCCCAAAATGATCTACTGGTCTTTTAACACTGTGGTAAAACCGATCCTAACCTATGCATCTCTTGCTTGGTGGACGAAATCTACCCTGAAGACAGCTGCGGCTGCACTTACCAAACTACAACGACTAGTCTGCATAGGCATCACTGGAGCCATCCGAACATGTCCCACTGCAGCACTTGGAGTTATAACTGGCATACCCCCTCTACCCATCACCTTGAAAAAGAAGGCCTGCCTGGCCTTCAAAACATCACTAACATAAAAAGTGGTGATCTTACCGGGCATCTTCGGGTTCTTGAACCCCTAATAAATGAGCCCATTCTGCGCGTAACTGACGAACAGAAAACAAAACTTGTTTTCCACAGAAACTTCTCTGTAGTCTTGCACACCAGACATGATTGGAAATTAAAATCAATGTCTCTGCCCAGTGGATCACAAACGTGGTACACTGACGGGTCAAAACTGGAAAACGGCGACACCGGGGCTGGTATTTTTGGACCAAGGTTCAACAAGTCCATAGCCATGGGAAAGTCTCCAACCATTTTCCAAGCAGAGATATACGCTATAGAAATCTGTGCTCGTGAATGCCTTCGCAGGAAAATGCAAGGTGCACGGATTTACATCTTCTCTGACAGTCAGGCGGCGCTCATAGCGCTGGGATCCTTCACGATCTCCTCCAGACTTGTAGAGAACTGTTTCCAGCAGCTGAACGCCCTTGCCTCAAAAAACATCTTAACGATGGGCTGGGTGCCGGGGCATGAAGGCCACATAGGAAACGAGGTAGCAGACTCCCTAGCAAAACGCGGGGCGATGTTACCACTAATCGGCCCTGAACCGTTCTGTGGACTCTCAAAAGGACACAAAAGAGAACTGTTCAGGAAATGGGAGGAAAAGGAAATAAGTCGCCACTGGACCGACAGTGCAGGGCTGAGACAAGCCAAACAATTTCTCGTCCCCCAGATGACGCGATCAAAACGCATCATCAATCTAAAAAAGAACGAAATACGTATTCTAACAGGCTACCTAACGGGTCATTGCAACCTAAGGTATCACCTTAAGAAATTAAAACTTTCAGAAATCGACACATGCAGATTCTGTGAGATGGAGCCTGAAACATCAGAACGTGTTCTATGTGAATGCCCCTCGCTAAGCAGACGTCGACTTCTACAACTAGGAGGTGAACTCATCCCCCCCAACAGGATATGGGAACATATAGTACTAATAATAATAATAATACCATTATTATTGTTGAGAAGTTTAAATTTAAACACGCCCGATGTATATCTTCTTTCAAGTTGAGCGTGCCGCCTGAACTCTTTTCGACAATTTATTCAGAAAAATTCTGACCGCAGCAGCTTGTTGTTAAGGAGTATGTGAATAGGCAAAGTAGTAATAATAATAAGGGCATTAGGATTAGTAGTGCACAGCCTGTTAGCCACCCAGTTGCCTCCACCTCGGCGGCAAAAAACTAACTGAAGTTATTAGCTTGGCCTATCAAAATGTTAGAGGCCTTAACACTAAACTGGCTAAATTATATATTAACAGCTTATCTTTTGATTCTCAAATAGTTGCACTTACTGAAACCTGGTTAAAACCTGATATTTCTGATTGTTCCATTTTTCCTTCTAAATATAGCTTGTACAGATGCGATCGCACTTCCCGCAAAGGGGGTGGTGTTCTCATTGCTGTTGACTCCTGTATTTCCACTGAACAGATTCGTTCTCATGATCTTCCGGATATAGAGTTTTTATGTGTTAAAATATTACTAAACGGCCGTTCAGTTTATGTTACTTGCTCTTATATTCCTCCTTATTCTGATATTAACATTTACTCATCCCATCTGAGTGCCCTGCAACTTGTTTCGTCATTTTTGACAGATATGGATAATCTGATAGTGGTTGGTGATTTTAATCTGCCACATGTTGTATGGTCTGTGAATGACACATCTTCGGCGGTGTTACCAGTCACTTCTGATGGTTTTATTGATGGCCTACTGGAGTTAGGCCTATCGCAAGTTAACAGGGTGCATAACTGTAGTGGTAGAATGTTGGACTTAATATTTGTTTCGGACTCCGATTGCAGTAATGCTAGTAGAATACCCCCTCTAGTGCTTCCGGAACACACCTACCATCCAACCTTAGAACTATCCATCGAAATTCTTAACCCTATTTCAGTATCTAAAAATACTTTAAAAACCCGTTGCTTTCGTAAAACTAACTTTACTAAATTAAATTATCTTCTTCAACATACTAATTGGTCGCGCCCTTATTCTTGTAGTGATATAGAAACTGCTATAGCCATATTTTATAGGACCTTGAATTCGCTTTTGGATATTTGCGTTCCCCTCACTTGTTCTTCAAGTGACAATAAACCACTATGGTTTACGAGAGAACTATCGAAGTTGAAAAACGCAAAGACAAGATCATATGAAAAATTTCAAAAATCGGGAACTACTTTAGATTTATCTTCGTATTTAGTAGCAAAATCTAGTTTTATTTCCGTTAACACATCTTGCTATAATAATTATCTTAATCGTTGTAGACTAAACTTTTCACGTGACCCTAAACAGTTTTATAAATTTGTTAACTCTAAACGTAAGACTTCTTGCTTGCCATCCTCAGTATACCTAGATGATACAAAAGCAAGTTCTGATCAGGCAGTAGCCGATCTATTTGCTGAGTATTTTCAATCAGTATACTCATCGAATATGTATAGTCGTAGTAATTCCTATCCTTTTCAAGTTCAAGCGCCAAATTGCACATATGTCCCAGTAGTTACTGAGTCTTCGCTCCTGAGTGGATTTAACTCTATTAAACCTGGCTACTTGCCTGGTCCTGATGGAGTGCCAGGTTGTACTCTTAGATACTGCGCGGATTCTCTTTGTGCGCCACTAAATAAATTATTTAACTTGTCTGTTGATTCAAACGTGTTCCCTGATATATGGAAGGAATCCTTTATAATTCCACTCCATAAAAATTCTTCAAAATCAAACGTTAAAAATTATAGAGGCATATCCAAGTTGTCTGCCATACCAAAAGTCTTTGAAAAAATTATATGTTCTCAACTGCAACACGGATGTAGTTCGATTATATCGCCATATCAACACGGTTTTGTTAGGCGTAGATCTACTACCACTAACCTTCTTGAATTTTCTTCGCTTGTTATCAAAGAGTTTCAGGAAAAAATGCAAACTGACGTTGTTTACACCGATTTTAGTAAGGCATTTGATTCTGTAAGTCATTCTCTGTTGCTTCATATATTAAATATTATTGGATTTCCATCAAAACTATTATTGTGGCTTTGTTTTTAAATCGTCTGTATCTAAACCAATATTTGTTACCTCTGGTGTTGTTCTCCAGGGTAGTCATCTTGGTCCTTTGCTATTTAATTTGTTTATTAACGATCTCCCAGCTGTTATTACTAACTCTTTTGTGTATATGTTTGCTGATGATGTGAAGCTATGTTTCACCTATAATGACGCTTCCCTGTGTAATTTACTACAGTCGGATTAGGGTGCTTTGTCAGCCTGGTGCCGAACTAACTTACTAAATTTAAATTGTTCAAAATGTAAAGTCATGTCTTGTCACTACTTGCTTGATGCTTCACCACTTGACCGCGTGTTTGAAATTAAAGACTTAGGCATTATTCTTGATCCTTAATTAAAGTTTGACGCTCATATTTTGTCCATGGTCAATAAGGCCATTAATGTCCTTGGCTTCATCCAGCGGTGGTCGAAAGAGTTTAATGATCCCTACACCACTAAAACACTTTATACATCCCTAGTACGTCCCATCCTGGAGTATGGATCTTGTGTGTGGTCCACACAATACTCGATTCACCAGGATAGAATTGAATCTGTGCAGAAGAAATTTCTTCTATTTGCCCTTAGAAGTTTTAACTGGGTTCCTGGAGTTGACTTACCCCCGTATTGGTGACTCTAGCTAAAAGTTTTTAAATAGTGTGGAAAGGGGGGAGGAAGGGGTGGGCGTGGCTCCAAAACTGTGATGCAGATTTTTGGAAGTCGATGCCAGCTATCGTCCTACCAAATTTGGTTGCTCTAGCTCCACTACTCTTGAAGATACGCGCATTCTCCTTTTTGACGAAGCGTTGGGGCGGATTGGGGCCGCTAGGGCAGTATTGGTGGGCGTGGTATCCAAACTTTTGATGCGGTTATTGGGGGGTCATCAACACCTATATTGGCTCCAAATTTATAGGCTTTTTTTACTTTAAAATGAGGGGGGCTGGGGCGGAATGCGTGGGCGTGGCTCCAAAAATTTTGATGCAGTTTTTTGGGGGTTGCTTGTAGCTATCTTCTCACCAAATTTGGTAGTGCTAGCTGTAAGGATGTGCGAAATATGTGGATTTAACGGTTTTGAGTTATCGAATTTATCGATTTGCCAGCCCCCCAGTTATCGTAGAACCCCCATCTTGACACTTTAATTTACTATACCATGGATAAAGAGAATTGGAAAGTTTCAAATCTCTAGCTTTAAGGGTGTGGAAAAAGCTTGCAACCATACGGACGGACGGACGGACAGACTGACAGACACCATGACGAACATTGCACAAAACCAATATACTCTTTACCTTCGGTATCGAGTATAATAAAGAACATGAAAACAGTAAATTGGTCTTAGCACTTTGTTTTTTTTTTTTTTTTTAAACGGGTTTTACTATACTCTTTCTCAGTATGCTACCTACGATAAAAATGTATAGAGAATGTGTTTTGTACTCATTTACTGACTTCAAAAATTCTTCTATTGATGTTGTATGATACCCTATCTTAATTTTTGTTATATTTAATCGTTTTCTTCAACTTAGTATTCTTCTGATTTTTAAACATTTTATGTTATGTAGTTAGCTATTTTGACTAGGCTTTACGATTAAAACGAGACAGATTGTATTATTGTCCTTAACAAGTTAACTTAATTTTAACAGGGATATCGATCGGACATTGATTTTTCACTTTATAATTGATTGCTTTAATATGTTTTAACTTTCAACCTATATACCTTTCTACTTTTTTAGTGATTATGTTAGATTTTTATATTTCCAAACTCATTGTTAAAACTAAGAAAATTTCTTTACTATGTGAGGAGCCATATTCATGTATAGCGCCTCACAGAAGGCGGTTGCATATATAGCCGCAGCCGGACCTGAGTTGCGGCTAATTCGCATGCTGTCTCGCTCTAACACAGGATGTCAGCGCTAAGGTACGTGTTTGGAACATGGGAGCCGCAAAAACATGTACTGTAAAAGTCGTGGCAAAGTGCCGTTGGTGTGTGAGCCGTGCATCCACGAGATATAGTGATCACCGTCACACCAACGACAGGCGTAATCAGCAACGAGGAACCGTTGTTGCTAGGCAAAACTCACTGGAACGATCACGCCACCTTTGCCCTTGGCGCGAAATTGGCAGCGCTGACAGGCCCCGGTCCAGCGAGACAGCAGAAGGGTATAAAAGTAGCCGCCTTTGACAGAGCGGCAGGTTAGTACGGAGTACGAAGTAGAGTACGAAGTCAGTACGGAGTCAGTACGAAGTGAGTGTGAAGCCAATTGAAGTGAAAAGTCAGTGCGAAACATAAAGTGAACAAGGATCCAGTGTGCAAGAAATCCAACGCGAAAGGATAATATAAGAATTAAAAGGACTCATATCGCAATAAGGACAAAGCAGATCGTGTCCTTAGCGATTAACAAACCCTTTACTAAGAAATCAATACGCGGAATTTATCAAGTCTTGTGGTGTGTTGCATTTGCAAAGCAACCTCAAGTTAAAACCAAGTATCAGACAAGTGAGCCTGGCGAAGGACAGGTGAAGCTAAAGCCAGAACCTGAGAGTAGGAGAGACTATTGGCGAAATCCTTGTGGTAACAAGGAGGCCATAGTAGAGCCTGGCGAATTTCAGGCGTTGCTAGCTAAAACCTCGTTTAGTAGGCGTAACATTGGCTCTGAATATTTTGTGCAACTAGAGCGCCAGTATTGCAAATAAAACCACGACACAAGATCCGTACGATTTCATAAGCTCCACTAAGAAATATCACTTAAGTGTACAGATAAACTGTAAAACCAAACGTGAAAACTAGCAGAGAGTGCAGTTTTAAAATATATTAAATTTATGTAAGTTAAATTTACAAAGGGTTATTAATAAGAGAATAATTACACTTAAGAGACATGTATTACAAACAACATATATTAATACTGAATACTTGACTAGTAAATGGTCCGCTTACTTCGCTGCGCGGATAGTTTATATAAGTTTTAGCAATAGAAGATAGATACAAAATAAATAAATTAGAAAGTATTTCACAAAATATTAAAGCAAAGTCTTTAATATTCTCTTTTCCACGCCACCATTGAGGTAGAGAATCAGGCGCGTCATATTTTATTGTGGTTTCCTCAGTAGGCCTTATCCACTTATTGCATTTCATTTGCAATTATTAACAACTTTTAATAGCTTCTTTATAAACGACATTGGTTGTTTTTCCGTCAGGTGCTAATACAATTAAACTTTTTGGTGAACTGACTGTTGAACAGGCTACACTCGTTTATTTCCAATGCATTGTCATATCTCGCAGTCAAAATAGCACGTTCTGAAAACCATTCGAGTGATTTTTTTAGAGATATTTTTAATATCCGGAAATATTTTTAGAGATAGCTCTTCAATTCACTTTTTCACAACATGACGGAAAGTTGGTAAAGCTATTTTGCCATCATGAGCTGGAAATAATCCATTTTATATTTTAAGAAGCATTTCTGTCAATTCACCAGCTATGCTATCACCTTTTAAGTGCACTCTCACATTTTTCGTTAATGCAGTTTTTTGTATTTTGGGCCACAAAATTGAAGACTTTAAGCACGCATTTATTTCATCTGCTCTTGTTACTCTGGAGATCACTGGAAGAGTTTGTCGAAAATCACCAGCAAAGAGAACAGTTATGCCATCCATTAGGTATTCACTATCTCGAATGTCTTTCAAAGATCGATCTACAGCTTCAAAAGCACCTTTATGGCCCATAGTACACTCATCCCAAACAATAAGCTTACAATCTTTGAGCACAGCAGCAATATTAGATTGCTTTGAAATTGAGCAATGTGGTGTTTCTAAATTAATCAAATTAAATGGAATCTTAAGTGTAAATGCACTATGCGACCACCATTAAGTAAAGTGGCTTTAAAAGATACGTTTTACCTGTTCCACCAGGTGCATCTAAAAAATAGATTTCTCCCTTTTCTGCTTCAACGCTATGTAGTATCTTTTCGTATTCTTGTTTTTGGTCAGCAGTCAGGAGTTGCTCATTATTAACAACAAAATTATCGCAATTTTCATAATTTGTTTCTCTATGATATTCAATATTTGGAACAATTTCCTCGGATCTAATTAATAGTGGAAGTCCATAATAAGTCAAGTTTGGACCACTAATAGACAGAACAATTAATATCTTCAATGTTAATAAGACATTTATTTAATACATTATTAACAATACTCTCATCAATATTTATGTGTTGTGAAAATTGAAAGGCTCTTAAAATATTTTATGAGAAACTCTCTTTGTAAGTATTGAAAAGTTTAAGAGCATCTGAAATTTGACATAATACTAACATTATTGCAAAAAGTTCTCTCAGTTTTGTAGGATTTTGACATATGACAGCTTCGGCTATAGTTGAATCCCAGTGGTTATCATCTTCTAGTAATCCTATAGCCTTACACGCCTATGCTATACCATTAACGTTTTTTAAATTTAGTCTTAAATAAAAACATTCTGTATTATTGGGATGAATAGTGTAAACTCTTTCCAAAGCTGAATCTCTTTTAACTCCAGGAAAATTTGGCACATCATGCCCTCGTTTTTTTCTTTGAAATTCTTTACTGTTCCATGTAAAATACGATGGAACTTCACAACATAGAAGCGTTCTTGTAAGCTCATCACGTGTGCATAGCTCAAAGAAGGCTAGCAAAGTGGTTTTGGGTGTAGTGCTTAATCTGTCAAGTAATTGTTGCGGATTATTGGGGTTAAAATATATCCGTTAAACATTTTCTAAATGAACAGCTAAGTGTGTAATAGCCGGAAAACGTTCATGTATGGGAAATGCAAGGATTATCCATACCGCTTCTGAGCTACTTATATAACTGCCACTTTCGTACATACTTATTTCATTACGTTGGTCTTCAAGAGTAAATAATGCTTGATCACTGCCCTTGTTAACATATTTACAAATGTATTTAATAGACTTTACAGAACTACAATACTCAACATTTATGTGAGCTTCAAATGTTTTCATTAGTACACAGTTATAAGGCACAACCCAACGATTATCTATGCAATTACCATTTATATTAATTGCATTACCACCATCTTTTAACGCTCTTCTACGATATAGAGGGTAACTATCTTTTCCAATCACAGTTTCCTTAAGTAATTGTCCAGGAAACCTTTTGATACATTTTCAATTTTTCATGCATGGCGATTTATTATTAAATGCACCGCAAGGACCTTGACTTAACAATGTTAAATAACGAAGATCCTCATCTGCATTTGGTATTTCGGCACAGATAATCTTATCGATTTTATCTGGTCTTATTTTATTTTCTAACCAAAGTAATGGCGAACATATGTCATAGCATCTTGAGTCTTTTCATGCATATATCGTGCAGAGCTTGTAAAAAACAAGTGGAAACGTTGCAGTCGGACGCAACCGACTGCGGCATACTCGATACCAGTATTAAAAATTTTGATCCATCCATGTGGGATGTCAATTGCTATCTTCATACCAAATTTGGTGACTCTAGCTCGAAGTTTGTATAAAGTGGGGAAAGGGGGGCTGGGGGCGGTATGGGTGGAATTGCATCCAAATTTTTGATGCAGATCTTTGTGGAATGTCAATTGCTATCTTCATACCAAATTTGGTGACTCTAGCTCAAAGTTTGTATAAAGTGGGGAAAGGGGGGCTGGGGGCGGTATGGGTGGAATTGCATCCAAATTTTTGATGCAGATCTTTGTGGAATGTCAATTGCTATCTTCATAACAAATTTGGTGACTCTAGCTCAAAGTTTGTATAAAGTGGGGAAATGGGGGCTGGGGGCGGTATGTTTGGGCGTGGCATCCAAATTTTTGGTGCAGATCTATGTGGGATGTCAATTGCTACCTTCATACCAAATTTGGTGACTCTAGCTCAAAGTTTGTATAAGGTGGGGAAAGGGGGGCGGAATGGATGGGCTAGGCTCCAAAACTTTGATGCAGATTGTTGGGGGTCGTTGCCAGCTATCTTCCTACCAAATTTGGTGGCTCTAGCTCCACTACTCTGGAATATACACGCATTCCCGTTTTTGACGAAGCGTTGTGGCAGATGGGGGTGGCTAGGGCGGTATTGGTGTGCGTGGCATCCAAACTTTTGATGCAGTTTTTTGGGGGTCATCATCAGCTAAATTGGCACCAAATTTGGTGGCTCTAGCTCAAAAACTGTGGGAGATATAGCCATTTCTGATTTCAAAATGCAGGCGGGCTGGGGGCGGAATGGGTGGGCGTGGCTCCAAAACTTTGATGCAGATTGTTGGGGGTCGTTGCCAGCTATCTTCCTACCAAATTTGGTGGCTCTAGCTCCACTACTCTGGAATATACACGCATTCCCCTTTTTGACGAAGCGTTGGTGCAGATGGGGGTGGCTAGGGCGGTATTGGCGGGCGTGGCATCCAAACTTTTGATGCAGTTTTTTGGGGGTCATCATCAGCTAAATTGGCACCAAATTTGGTGGCTCTAGCTCAAAAACTGTGGGAGATATAGGCTTATATGACTTTAAAATTCGGGGGGTCTGGGGGCGGAATGGGGGGGCGTGGCTCCAAAATTTTTGATGCAGTTTTTTGGGGGTTGCTAGTAGCTATCTTCTTACCAAATTTGGTAGTTCTAGCTGTAAGGATGTGCGAAATATGTGGATTTATCAGTTTTGAGTTATCGAATTTATCGATTTGCCAGCCCCCCAGTTATCGTAGAACCCCCATCTTGACACTTTAATTTACTATCCCATAGATAAAGAGAATTGGAAAGTTTCAAGTCTCTAGCTTGAAGGGTGTGGAAAAAACTTGCATACATACGGACGGACAGACGGACAGACGGACAGACACCATGACGGACATTGCACAAAACCAATATACTCTTTACCTTCGGTATCGAGTATAAAAAGATGGTAAAATTACCATCTGACCAAGTTGAGCTGCGCCAACATCTTGGTTGCCTATTGCATCTTGTAGATGTATATAGCTATCTGCTCTGAGTTTCGCTTGATTGTAGCGAATATAATTTAACCTTTCTGTTTCAATTTTAGCATGCATATCAACCAAAAACTGACTAAAAAAGGAATGACAATAAGTTAAATGATTTATCTCAGATTGACGAATCATTATTTTAAAGCTGTAAAAGCTTAACGCAGATATTTTTTTTTTTTGGTTCTTCCTTTTTTAATAATGGATTCCATTGTGGTTTATCCACTGAATATCTATTTTCGCCATAAGGAAATAGCAAAGAGTTCTGTAAGGCATCGTATGATCGATGCACCTCACTTATACGATGTAATTTATTATTCTGGATTTCAATAATATTATCGCACTTTTCAAATTGCTGACCAACAATAACTAAAGCTTCTTCGCTTGATTGAGGTGCATTGTAAAGCCCTTTGTGGGCACCAGCGGGTGCTCGATCAGCATGTATAACCAATTTATAGTCTTTAGTAGTTGTTGGTTTTTTATTGAGAGCCATTTTTAGATCTTTAATACCCCGATTCCATTAGGCTGCATCTTTCATTAACAGCGAGTGAAAGATGTAGGTGATTCCACTATAAATCCAATTGCATAGTTGCATCTTGATTTAACAGGGTCTGTTAAAAAACAGCAGACAGCTATTTGTGTATTATACGTTTATATATAATTGGAAGCAAATATGAGCTCGATCACAAATAAAATTAGTGAAGCCAAAAAAGTAAAAATTATTGCTTTAATTTGTGCGCAAAATGCAAACATGGTTTAGCGAATATCCCAGTTTGTTTGGACATGCACTTGATGACAAGCGGTTTTACTCAAATCGGCACTGTATAAACCTTTTATCGATTACAAATTTCATGCAATCGACTATGTTAATGCTCTGTTCAGTGCTCTGTAATGTTAGCTTCTTACATTCCTAGTTGGTCGGTTTCGAACCAACTGGGAATGCAGCCGACCAACGGGGAAAATTTGAATAAGTTTCCCATTGTACAAATGGGATTCTAATACAAAAAGATGCGGCATCTTTGAATACCAATTACATACTTACATCTTGCTCTAGTGGAATCGGGGTATAACATAACGATTATGCTGATGAAACATACATTGAAGATCCTTTACTACGCTACAATCAACATTTGAAATATTTTTGCAACGTAGTTGAGCTTCCTCTTCATCATCACCAACAAAATAAATTTGAAGAAACTGCTTTTCTTTATTTTGCAAAGGGCGGACACTACCAATTAAGTGATACACTTGTCCTTGGACTTTAAAGGTTGACCAACTTTCATTTACAGTTTTTGTACTTCCAAAAGAAGTCATTTGAAAGAAGCTGTTATACTTTCTTATACGATCAATGAAATGATCATGCTTGGGATGTCCACCAATTATTCAGCTTTTAAGTGGATCGGGCAAACTATCATTTTGTGAAAGATTACCGTTTCCTGCCTTGCAACAGATACCCAAAGGCTAATTTTTCCATTTTAAAGCATTACAATGTTTGCATATCAAATTCATACCACATCATCAGGAATATTAACACGATATCTTTTTGATGCTTTTATGCGCTGAGCCCTATTGATATCACTATTTTTTTCAAATTAGCGTTTTTTTACATTTTTTTCTGTTTTGCCGGTGAATCGACTACGTCTTTTAACAGGATTTTTAACATTTTCAGTTATACTGTATAACTTATACATTTACTTGACGTATCAGAATCTTGAGTTAATACTTCCTCTAAAGGAATATAAACATCAAAATGTCCATTCATTAATGGACCGTTAACGCAATCTTTTTACAGGATGCATATTATTTCCGAATGCTTGTAATAAATTTCCATTCTGAAAAACTTTAAAATTTACAGCATAAATTTCGGCTGCTGCTTGAAGCTCACATGCAGTACCATAAGTATTTGAATTTGACATATCGCACTCTTATTGTTCAGAAGAGCTATAACACTCTCCATTTAAGTTTTGCTGAAGCAAGCAAAAGTTTCCCAGTTGGTAACAACATGTTCAAAAATATTTTGGCGTATGGTGCCATGGAAGCCTTGCCTACCAAATAAGAGGTAGGAAATAGATCTCAAAAGGCGGGCTCCATTACCAATTATGTTAACAACTGAATGCGGCACCAAAAAACCACTAATATCTAAAGTTTCAATAGACGTATTTTAATTTGGCTGTGAGTCAATTGACTTCATTGTAAAACGATTGTTGCAACGTTACAGTGTCTATACGTAAGTATAGAATTCAATAAAATTGAATATACCAACTTATATTAATTTAATAGAATATTCAGACTGCTTAGTTTTTTTTAGTTTTTTAATGCACTAAAGCAGCGTCTATATAACATTTATATAATATGCAAAATAGAAGACAACTATATATAATGTTGCTTCAATTATTAAGTCGAAAATCGACTTAATTTTCTTGTGCTTAAAAAACAACAAAAGAAATTAAAATACGTTGATCGTTATTTAATTATTTAAATAATAGCAATTCAATTTTATTATAACTTATCATAAAATACGTATTTTAAGTGAACTTATATATATACGTAATTTTAAAGAAATGTATATATATATAATACGAAAATAAGAATTTTGAAAAACTCACTGATTCAAAAAGTAACTTTGGATGTTATTATTATCCTTAATATAAACAATATTACAAAATTCACTGAAACGAAAATTAACTTTCTTTGTTCACATTAAATATGAACTAAAATGCATAAGCAATTCCCTTACCATTGTATGTAAAAACATAATGTTGGAAAGAGCATTACAGTTATTCCTCTAAGCAGCAGATCCCGAGCTCATACATACAACGCTTGCACTTAAGAGCTATGTATGGATGGTGCAAATTAGGCAATGCAATTCCTTAAACAGCAGCCTCTTTGTTATGGTTAGCTTAGCTTAGTGAGTGCGGAGGAGATAGGGATATTAAGATTTATGTTTGAAAATAAAATAGACAGTGAACCTTAAATGAAAAAAACAACAAAGGAGCATGATCGGAGCGAGATTTCAAATTATCTGATTATCATAAGAGCAACACACGCGCCCCATAACATATTCTGGTGTGGGAAATTTTTATAGACGCACCAAGTTTTGTTATGTTGTTGTTGTTTTTTAAAATCAATGACTCCAACAAAAAGTAGCATTGCGGGCCCAACAACAACACTGACAACAACAACAAACGCTACTTGGGTCGTAAATCAATTGTCAAAAGCGCACAAATTTGGAAAAAAAACAAGTGGAAACGTTGCAGTCGGACGCAACCGACTGCGGCATACTCGATACCAGCATTAAAACAGGTAAAAAGAGGCCTGATTGCAATGGGGTACGGATGGGGCAGGGGTGTACGCTGCCTTAAAGATTCTCCGATGCAGATGGGGATGCCACCAACTATCTTCCTTCCAAATTTGGTGACTCTTGCTGAAAGTTAGTAAGAGCTGTTGAAAGGGGGGCTGGGGGCGGTATGGGTGGGCGTGGCATCCAAAGTTTTGATGCAGATCTGTGTGGAATGTCAATTGCTATCTTCATACCAAATTTGGTGACTCTAGCTCGAAAATTGTTAAAAGTGGGGAGAGGGGGGCTGGGGGTGGTATGGGTGGGCGTGGCATCCAAAGTTTTGCTGCAGATCTTTGTGAAATGTCAATTGCTATTTTCATACCAAATTTGGTGACTCTAGCTCAAAGTTTGTAAAAAGTATGGAAAGGGAGCTGGGGACGGTATGGGTGGGCGTGGCATCAAAATTTTTGCTGCAGATCCTTGTGGAATGTCAATTGCTACCTTCCTTCCAAATTTGGTGACTCTATTTCAAAGTTTGTAAAAAGTATGGAAAGGGGGGCTGGGGGTGGTATGGGTGGGCGTGGCGTCCAAATTTTTGCTGCAGATCCATGTGGAATGTCAATTGCTACCTTCATACAAAATTTGGTGACTATAGCTCAAAGTTTGTAAAAGGTGGGGAATGGGGGAGGAAGGGGTGCGCGTGGCTCCAAAACTTTGATGCAGTTTTTTGGGGTTCGTTACCAGCTATCTTCCTACCAAATTTGGTGGCTCTAGCTCCACAAATCTGGAAGATACACGCATTCTCGTTCTTGACGAAGCGTTGGGGCAGCTGGGGGCGGCTAGGGCGGTATTGGTGGGCGTGGCATCCAAACTTTTGATGCAGTTTTTGGGGGGTCATCATCGTCTATCTTGGCACCAAATTTGGTGGCTCTAGCTCAAAAATTGTGGGAGACATAGGCTTTTTTGACTTTAAAATGCGGGGTGGCTGGGGGCGGAATGGATGGCGTGGCTCCAAAATTTTTGATGCAGATTTTTGGGGGTTGCTAGTAGCTATCTTCTTAACAAATTTGGTAGTTCTAGCTGTAAGGGTGTGTGAAATATGCGGATTAATCGTTTTTGACTTATCGAATTTATCGATTTGCCAGCCCCCCAGTTATCGTAGAACCCCAATCTTGACACTTTAATTTACTATCCCATAGATAAAGAGAATTGCAAAGTTTAAAGTCTCTAGCGTGAAGGGTGTGGAAAAAACTTGCGTTCATACAGACGGACAGACGGACAGACAGACAGACGGACAGACACCATGACGGACATTGCACAAACCCAATATACTCTTTACCTTCGGTATCGAGTATAAAAATGTGCACTATGCGAAGTGATACATGTACATAAAATAATGAAAATTATTTTCAAATGCATTGTCCACTTAATTGTGTATGCACTTATTCATTAAGAAGCGGAAATCCGTTTCTATTTTGCAAGTGTAAGAACCTTTTTTTATGACTTTGCTTGTGCGACTCGAAGGCGCCGCTGCGCATTTGTTTTGTTTTTGTACTCTCGCTCGCGATCAAACCCTCAGCTTGTGCAACAATCAGGCGACATTAGTGGAATGGGTACTTGTTGTAATTGTAATTGGTTTTTTTAAATGGGTAAAAAGTGCTACAAATCGTATGGGAGGTACTTGAAGGAGTTGTCCAAATAAATATTCCCTTCTTAGTGCTCACTTACTACCTGCATGGAAAATTTTGTGAAAATTTCAGCCTTCTAGCTCTTTTCGTTTAGGCTGTGGCTCTTCCATTCTAGTCAGGACAAACTCTTTTATATATATAGATAGTGAAACTATCCAGCTGTTGACTCCGAAGCACTCCCGACGGCCCGTGTGCTCTGAAGTTATGAAAGCTTTTGAAAGCTGTCAACGCAGATCACCTCTCCTCTCTCACTCTGCTTTACATATACCTCTGCGCGACGGCAGAATACTGCTGTTAGAAGCTTTTGTTTTTTAATTTTATTGCCTCTCTAAATATAGCATACCCCTCTCTCGTAAGCTGCTCATTTAAGTATATTTGAGCAGTTGATTCAAAGCCTAGCAACTGCAGGCTTAGTTGTTGTTTTGTCGCCCGCCTAAACTCGCCTGCCGCTCGAACGAGAGTTAGTTTATCCGACGTGTTGTTAAATTTAATTATTATTGTAGGGTCAGCGATGGTGTGAGCTGATTTGGCTTGTCTGACTCCAAATATATCATTTAATTTCGGGTCTGGTGCTATCCCCAAGGTAAAGCATAGTGAGTTAGCCGAAGATCGTTAGCTACACTCGCACGTGCTTGCGTCGAGAGCTTGGCCTCTAACGCGCATACCTGTGATTTGAGCCCATCAATATCTTTGACGGTCTGCTCCAACTTCTGCACCCGCTTCATCAGGAGTTTAATTTCGTCGCTCATGCCGTCCAGACGCTTGTTTATCCCGGCCAGCATGCGCGACTCCGATTCACTCAAAGTTGCTGCAATTTTCTTAGCCTGCACATCAAGTTTTCGGCTGATGATCTGGGTGATCAGGGCAGCATCAACTCACTTGGTCGCCTTCAGGTCGCCAGTAGAATTTTCCCTGACACGCTTACTGGCATATGACATCGTTTTATTTTATTTTGTAGTGAAACAAAAGTTTTGTTGAAAGGTGTAAATGAGTGACTTCTGTGTGTCAGCTTAGCGACGTTGCGGTAGACGTCTATTCAGCTGTTGTGCAAGTTTCACTCAACTGATTGTTGCTTATGTTTACTTAAGCCGCGCTGCGCTTTGTGTGTTTATTGAAAACCTTTTTTAAAGCAAAGATTTTGCGTTATTTTGTAAACTTTAAAACACGGATTTCTTGCCGATCCTTAGTTTATTAATTTTTGAGTTTTTGTGACAATTTTATCAAATAAAACGAGATAAATTTGCGAAAATAGTGGAGCACAAGAAAAAAAGCGTCTGTAAGCGTCGGTATCGATACTATATCGATTATCTTTAATTAAGAAGTCTATTAGAGTCAAGGAAGAAATTGATTTGCGAAGCCAGTATGTGTTCAAAAATTTTTGAAAGGTTAAGCTTAGTACGCAGGAACTAGAATTATTTCTAGCTGTATCTAACTCCATATAAAAAAAAAAAAAACGCTAGCAATAATTTCTGGACATAATTTCTAGCGATGTTTCTAATGAGTATATGCAGCAGCTAGAATTGTATACTCAAAAAATGTTGAGAGTTGTCATATCAACAGCTGAACAGCTGAATTTCTGCTTGGAAAATTAGCAGCACATTTTTTCTAGGCGTCAATTGTGAAATGGATGGAATTTTCAGTAGAAAAAAACGCTGTGAGAGAAAATAATTGCATTTGGAACCTAACAACAATCAAATGAGGCGGTAAGGGAGATAAGCGACATACTTTATTAAAAAATTAATGAAAACAATAGCAAAATCGGCAAATAAAGTTATTATAGTTATTTATCAACTCCAGCAAGCTTATAATAAAAAATGCGACCACTGCCGTTTATATCATCAGTCATTTATATGTTTCACAATTCAATATAAAATCTAGGCCATTAAATGTAAACATAAGTGTGAACCAGAGAGCTGCAACGGGTAGAACATGTTCGCTCACACTCGAGTGCTTACTCCTGATCGTTGTGATTATACGTTTTCGGGTGCGATACTCGGAGTGAATCGTTTTGGTATGAGTATGAGATGAACAATCATTTCGTGCACAACGTATCCGAGCATGCATGTGATCGAAAATGATCGAATTTGTGAGTCTTCATTGTTCGAGTACGTTCGCTCACTGCATACCTACGAGTAACGGCACTCGACTGACTCGAGTACAGAATTAGCAAATGTAAAAATGTATAAGCTGCGAGCCACTGTATGTACGAAGAATTTTAGAATAGCGGTAAACTCTGAACTGTATTTTATATTTGGCATGCGCCTATGCTGAGAGCTGTTGAGAGCAATCAGTTACATATTGTCTTTGGTTAAATTTGGGTGCAAAATTTAATATGGAGCTAAAATCAATTAGCGAGAGCATTTCAAATGGTACATACACGTTAAGTGGCCAACGTAAGGGGCGCAGTATGATTTGGAACATACTAGCCGAAATTCAAAAGGAAGACGATTCCATATTGACTGGTTTTGTTTATTGCCGCTCGTGCCAAATGGTTTTAAGATATGTCAACAGCCAGACATCTAATTTGATGCGGCATAGCTGCGTTAAAGTTATTAAGCAGTCAATATGCTTGAAAAAGGTATCTGCGACGCACAGAAGCGAAGCCGTCGACAAGTGCACGTCGTGGGTAGCAGAAGACTGCAGACCATTTTCTGCAGTGCGCGGTTCCGGCTTCATGAAGATGGTCAACTTTTTTATTAAAATTGGAGCAACGTACGGCGAGCATGTCGATGTCGAAGATCTACTTCCGGACCCAACCACAATTTCGCGGAAAGTGAAAAAAACTGCGATGGAAGAAAAGAACAATTTAAAAGACGAAATTTCTGCGGTTGTGCGTCGCGGAGAAGCAGCAGTCACCATAGACATGTGGACCGACAGCTACGTCAGGCGCAACTTTTTGGGAGTGACTTTGCATTATCAAAAAGAATTTAAGTTTGTTGATATGGTAATTGGAATGAAATCCATGGATTTTGAAAGGTCGACCAGTGACAACATTCTAAAAAAACTAAAAAGCGTTTTCAGCGAGTTTGATGTGGATGACATAGGGCAAGTAAAATTTATAACAGATAGAGGCACAAATATTGTCAAAGCGTTGGAGAATAATGTGCGCTTAAACTGCAGTAGCCACTTATTCTCCAACCTTCTTGATAAAGCTTTTACTGCCACCTCTGAGCTTGAGTCTTTGTTAGAGTCGTGCAAAAAATTGTGAAGTATTTTAAAAAGGCTAACTTGCAGCACCTTTTGCCGACATCCTTAAAATCACAATGCCCAACTCGCTGGAACTCGCATTACAGAATGTTAAACTCAATAAATGATAATTGGGCCGAAATTAACAATATATACATATACATATACATACATATATATACAATATCAAAAAATGATGAAAGTCGTAGACTTATAAATATAAATTTTGTGGTCGTCAAAGCTCTTGTGGACATTTGTGAAAATTTCGAAATAATTTTTAAGAAATTGCAGTTGAGTAATTCGCCGTCTTTATGCTATGTTCTGCCATCAATTTATAAAATTAAAAATCTTTGTTGCCCCACTGCTGATGAAATTCCAACAATTTCGGTATTAAAGAAAAATATTTTGGCGAATATTGACGCAGTGTGGGTCGCCAATTTAAGCATGTGGCATAAAGCTGCATTCTTTTTGTACCCACCAGCCATAAATATGCAACTTGATGACTTAAATGATATTAAAACATTTTGCTTAGCTCAAATAACGAACGTTGAAATATTTAGCGGAAACGACTCATTCTTACTGTCACCATCCACACCAACTTCATCTCAAACATCAATATTGTCACTTGAAATAAGTCAGCTAGAATATAATAATAATTTTGAATCAGTTTGCCAAGATACTCCCTCCAAAACAACAAATGATGCATTTTTCTTCCCAAATTTAATTAAAAATCCTGCCTTAGAGCCGATAGAAGTGCCTGAAGACGAGGTCGAAAGGTACTGTAAGGAAATTGTCAACATGACAGAACATTTTAATTTGATGGAGTGGTGGAAGAAAAACAAAAATAAGTATCCACATTTATATAAGCTTGCTCTGCAAATTCATACCATGCCAGCTAGCAGTGCAGCGGCAGAGCGATCTTTTTCGTTAGCTGGCAACATTATTACAGAAAAACGAAACAGGTTGGGGCCTGGATCAGTCGAGAGCTTGATTTTTTTGAATTCTTTTGTTAAACAAAATTTAAGCTCTAATTAAATTGAAAATTAATTAATAGATTAAGTTTTCCCATAATTTTAGTAATTTGAATTGTTTTAAGAAAAAAAAATTTGTTTTTTTATTATTTTCGTGTTTTGAGTTGTTATTTTAAGAAAAAACGTTTCTTTTGTTATCAATGTATTGGAAAATGTTAATTAAATGAACCAACTTATTATTTTAATTGTATGTCTCCATATTGTGCCTTTTATTTAGCTTTCATACAGATCATTGAACATACACATGTATGATACTCGAGACTCTGGGTCCGCACTCGAGACTCTGGGTCCGCACTCGAGCCTTTTGTTGCGTTTAATCCAATCATTCTAAGTCACGTCGAACGCAGAGTGTTCGAACTCGAATTGATCGTGGGTAAAGCGATCATACCAGTTGCTTGATGGCGGGTATGCTGTGATGGTTCGTTCGAGTCCGATCGAGACCCTCAGAACTGCGAACGCACATACTCGATCGTACCCGATCGACCTCGCACTCTGATCTGATCTGATTCAACTTTTGACAAGAGTGAGCGCTCATACTCGAACATACCCGTTGCAGCTCTCTGGTGTGAACGTATTACTTTTTTACCTTTTTGTTTTGCCATTTTTTCCTTTTTGGGATTTTTTCGGTATTTTTAAGGGGCACACAGTGTCTTAGGATACACACTAGAAATAATGTGAATATTTCTATCAGAAATAATTCTAGTTCCTTCGTACTAAGCTTAAGGCAGAATTGCTATTAGCCTAAAGCCGAGTGTCCACTAGCAAAGTTTTCTTGCGGAAGTTGCTTCTAGAAGTGACTTCCAGAAGTTTTTGTCGTGTAAACACGTGTTAGAAGTCGACTTCCAGAAGTTTTTGCTTTCAAGAAAAACTTGCAGAATTTATGTGGGAACTCGTGTTCGGTGCTTGCGGAAGTAAGTTGCGCAAATTGGAGTCAACTGCAAGTGTATTGAAGACTTGCGGAAGAAGTCGGGTTTTGTTTTGTGTTTTTTTTTTTTATAAAATAAAAAGAAAAAAAATGTTAAGTAATAAATTTATTTGGAGCAGAGAAAAAATACATTTGGTTTTGGAACACCAAGAGTGTTACCCAGAACTATGGGACACGTCCTCCAAAGACTATAAAAATAAAATTAAAAAGCAAAACGCTGTATATTTATATAACTTTATTTTATATTATGTATTACATATTCACTTATACATAGTTATTAAATATGCCTATATTGCCAATCCACTTCTCCTTCTGGTGAAATAAAATATTCCGCAAATTCCTTACGAACATTTTTCGGATCTTGTGCTTGACTGCGTGAATTATGTAGTTGAAGTGGTAACATGTTCCTTTCTGGTATCTCTTCTGCACGGCACTCTTCTTGATTACCGGATACACGAGAATCAAATGCCATAGACGACGCATATAGTGAATTGCGACTTAACAGGCAGTTATGCAGAGCGCAAATGGCCTTAACAATTTTTCTTGTTTTTTTCTGGATTTAAAGGAATGGGTTTACGTAAAATTCTAAACCGAGATGCAATTTGTCCAAAAAAATTTTCAACCACATTTCTGGCCCTAGAAAGGCGATAATTGAAAACACGATTTTGCAATGGCTGGCTCTTGAAAGGAAATGGCTTCATAATATATTTCTTAAGAGCAAATGCGTCATCTGCAACAATAACGTATGGACTTGGAATAGTTCTACCAGGAAGTGACCGTGGAGGTGGCAAATGCAATGAATTTTCTTCAAGGCATTTCGATAATTGACAATTATTATAAACTCCTCCGTCCGAAATTCTTCCATTACACCCCACATCAAAGTAAATAATTTCATAATTAGGTCCAATCAATGCCAACAGTACAATGCTATGTATACTTAGTACAGATACAACTGAAAGCTGCACTCAATCATCAATAATACTGCCGCAATTATTCTTAACTTCGGACAACACACAAGGTATTTTTGGAAAATGTTTTTTTTATAAATTGTTTTAATATTTACCTTCAAATATTTTAATTTCAGACATTGGTAAAGAGCTTCGCAACATTCCAGCACAATCCTTGAAATCGTACATACAGGGATTCGAAACAGATACATGAGCGAAGTAAAGGAATCGCCTGAAAATAAAATGAATTAAATATATTTTTGTTGTTTTTTATGAATAAAATGATTTAACAAATATTTTTTTCTGTTTTTTTCTTACCTGTTGCCAAAAATCGAAGAGTAACTAAAAGCCGGTCTTTGGGAGGAATTGCCAATCTCATTTTTGTATCCTGCTTTTGAATACTCGTTTGAATTAGAGATAAAATATACTCAAAATCGTTATTCGTCATTCTCAGGAAATTTTTCAGCTGCATGCAATCTTCACTCCGCAATTCATCCAGCAATGTATTTTGGAAACTTAAATCCACTCGTCGCAGAACCCAATCTCTCACCCAAACTCTTCTTTTTGTTTCTTTTTTTTAATAATTTGTTTTTTTCTTATTAAATATGCTGCGATGGCAGCTGCCATTCTTACTTTCCCACAAGACATTTTCATACTGACGCTCTTTAAAGAAGCTACTCTACTCTCTAATCTACTGCAAGCTGTACTCACATTGTGTGTAAACACGTCTGCAAGTTCTTGCTGCAAGTTCGTCGTAAAACTTCTACAAACTACTTCTGAAATCAAACTTCCGCAAGTTTTGGTTACAGTGTAAACGCCTCAGCAAATACTTGCAGAAGTTCTTAAGCAAGTAACTTGCTAGTGGACACTCGGCTTAAAATCTTGATTTACCTTAGGGATAGGCAATACTTTGGCACCTTTCCATTGGTCTGGGAAACGGCATGTAGTAACCGCTAAGTTAAAAATATGGGTAATGTGACCAATTATAATAGAATTATATTATTATATATATATATAATAGAATTATTTTTTATAAATTTCTTATTTATATTATCCAAGCCAGTGCCATTTAATTTTATTTTTCTAATAGGATGCAACACATCACATTGGTTGAAAATACAGAAATCAAAACTATTACAATAGTTACTAAGTGACTGGGAACACACATACGGATAACTCACTGTTACAGGAACATTGAGCTTTACGAACTTATTTTGTAGAATATTAACGTCTAAATCACTATCTATAACAGAAGTTGCCTTACCAACCCCCGTTCTTTTTATATCTTTCCAAGTGCTACTGGTGGACAGGGCATGCTTAAATTTTTTAGCTGAAGTGCAGGCTTTTGGCTTTGCTTATCATTTGGTTTACATATCGTCTATGCGACTTACATGTTCTGTACAATCTTTCAGTCTTATAAAGTTTCCATTTTTCGAAGGCCTCATTTCTTATTTGAATCGCAAACTTGATGAATTAATGACATCAACCATGACTTTTTAGGGTTAACCTTTTTTGACTTAAGTTCTATATCATCATCAGGTTAGCGCCCCCCTTGACACTCATTTTCTTTTGCTTTTTTCTCTTTGCCTATTGCACGCAACTTCTTAGTTTTTGTTTTGATTTTGTTATAATCATATGAGATCTCTCTCATAATGAAATAAAGCGCGAGAGAAGAACCGTTATGTTTTATTTTCTATTCTGCTTTATTTTCGTTAAGAATGCGTGCACTTATTTTGCGTCATCAGATTAGCGCCGCCAAATGCAATTTTATTTTTCTTGCTTATTTTGGCAATTACAGTCACCAAATTTTTTGTGAAGCTCAAAGTATTCAATATCTTTAAATAAACGTACAGTATGGGTAAAGGAACAGTTTTATCTTTGGTTGAAAAATCAAAGATTGAGGCATACTTTGAATCTGGACTATCCTACCATAAAATTGCTGAAAAGACGGGAAGACACAGAAAAACAATTGCCAATTTTCTTAAATATAAGGAAACCTATGGAAAAAACTACAAAGGCGGCAATAATCAAGTGATTTCACAAGCAGATAGAAGAGCAATACTTCGGGAAGCTTCGAATTCGCACGAATCGACCACTAAGATTAGGGAACAAACCGGTGTTAAGGCGAGCTTATCAACGGTCCAAAGAGTAATTAAGAAAGCTAATCACTTAAAAAGACAGAAATTAAAAAAAAAAACCACCACTCAATATGCTGAGAAAAGAAATGCGCTTTAAATTTGCCCGAGCGCACATGACGTGGTCTACCCAATGGCAGCATGTTGTCTTTTCAGATGAAAAAAAGTTTAATTTGGAAGGACCTGATGGCTATAATTATTATTTTCATGACCTACGCAAAGAAGAACATCACTTGGACCGGTTGCACAGCCGGGTGGGGGGCGTTATGGTGTGGGGAGCAATATCTTACTACGGCACTTGCGAGCTTCAGTTTTTGACATCGCGCATGAACGCACAGGACTATAATACCGTGTTAAAAACGGCTTTTCCGCATTTCCAAAACATTTTTCAAAACCTGCAGTGGACTTTCCAGCACGATAATGCTCCAATTCACACCGCCCGATCCGTGAAGTCATGGATTCAGGGCCAAACAGTTGATCTCATGGAGTGGCCACCATACTCACCCGACCTTAACATCATTGAAAACGTCTGGGGATGGTTGGTCAGGAAAGTGTATAAGTCCGGAAAGCAGTATAGTACCAAGACAGAATTAATCGAAGGTATCAAACACGCTTGGTCAACCATATCATTGAATTATATTGAACAACTTTATAATTCAATTCCTAATCGAATTTTTGAAGTAATTTCAAACAAAGGCGGTTCTACGCACTACTAGTATTACTTAAAAATGATAAAAATTTAATATACATGTGTTATAAACTACCATTATTGGTCATCAACTTAATTAAATTGAATTTAACGCAGGGGGCGCTAACCTGATGACCAAATTTTTGTTACATTTTTTTTGTACTTTTCTCAAAAACATTTATTAAAAAATACTCCTTATTGTTACAATAGCCATTGTTGTTTTATTTTAAAGAGAAATTGATGTAGCAAAATATAAAAAAAAATTTAAAACTGGAGCTCTGATGGCTTAGCTTTTATTGATCATTGGCGGTGAGTGCAAAAGGGGGCGCTAACCTGATGACGCGCAGTGTATGTATTGTACAGGTAGCCGATACAATATTGCACATGATTAATTTGTGTGTCGACTGAGAGGAGTGAGTAAATAAAATTTAAAAAAGGCTGGTGTAGTTTTTTTATACTCGATACCGAAGGTAAAGAGTACATTGGTTTTGTGCAATGTCCGTCATGGTGTCTGTCCGTCTGTCCGTCCGTCCGTCTGTCCGTCTGTCCGTCTGTCCGTCCGTATGTGTGCAAGTTTTTTCCACACCCTTCAAGCTAGGGACTTGAAACTTTCCAATTCTCTTTTTCTATGGGATAGTAAATTAAAGTGTCAAGGTTCTACGATAACTGGGGGGCTGGCAAATCGATAAATTCGATAACTCAAAAACGATAAATCCGCATATTTCACACACCCTTACAGCTAGAACTACCAAATTTGGTAAGAAGATAGCTACTAGCAACCCCCAAAAAACTGCATCAAAAATTTTGGAGCCACGCCCCCCCATTCCACCCCCAGACCCGCCGCATTTTAAAGTCAAAAAAGCCTATATCTCCCACAGTTTTTGAGCTAGAGCCACCAAATTTGGTGCCAATTTAGCTGATGATGACCCCCCAAAAACTGCACCAAAAGTTTGGATGCCACGCCCACCAATACCGCCCTAGCCGCCCCCAGATGCCCCAACGCTTCGTAAAAAAACGGGAATGCGTGTATCTTCCAGAGTAGTGGAGCTAGAGCCACCAAATTTGGTAGGACGATAGCTGGTAACGACCCCAAAAGAACTGCATCAAAGTTTTGGAGCCACGCCCACCCATCCCGCCCCCAGCCCCCCCGCATTTAGAAATCAGAAAAGCCTATATCTCCCACAGTTTTTTAGCTAGAGTCACCAAATTTGGTGCCAAGATAGATGATGATGACCCCCCAAAAACTGCATCAAAAGTTTGGATGCCACGCCCACCAATAACGCCCTAGCCACCCCCATCTGCCCCAACGCTTCGTCAGAAACGGGAATGCGTGTATATTCCAGAGTAGTGGAGCTAGAGCCACCAAATTTGGTAGGAAGATAGCTGGCAACGACCCCCAACAATCTGCATCAAAGTTTTGGAGCCTAGCCCATCCATTCCGCCCCCCTTTCCCCACCTTATACAAACTTTGAGCTAGAGTCACCAAATTTGGTATGAAGGTAGCATTTGACATTCCACAAGGACCTGCAGCAAAAATTTGGATGCCACGCCCAACCATACCGCCCCCAGACCCCCTTTCCCCACTTTATACAAACTTCGAGCTAGAGTCACCAAATTTGGTATGAAGAGAGCAATTGACATCCCACATGGATCGGCAGCAAAAATTTGAAAGCCACGCCCACCCATACCGCCCCAAGCCCCATAGCCCCCCTTTCACCACCTTTTACATGCTTCGAGCTAGAGTCACCAAATTTGGTATGAAGGTAGCATTTGACATTCCACAAGGATCTACAGCAAAAATTTGGATGCCACGCCCAACCATACCGCCCGCAGCCCCCCTTTCCCCACTTTATACAAACTTTGAGCTAGAGTCACCAAATTTGGTATGAAGGTAGCATTTGACATTCCACAAGGATCTACAGCAAAAATTTGGATGCCACGCCCAACCATACCGCCCGCAGCCCCCCTTTCCCCACTTTATACAAACTTCGAGCTAGAGTCACCAAATTTGGTATGAAGATAGCAATTGACATCCCACATAGATCGGCACCAAAAATTTGAATACCACGCCCAACCATACCGCCCCCAGCCCCCCTTTCCCACTTTTACAAACTTTGAGCTAGAGTCACCTAATTTGTTATGAAGGTAGCATTTGACATTCCACAAGGATCTGCAGCAAAAATTTGGATGCCACGCCCAACCATACCGTCCGCAGCCCCCCTTTCCCCACTTTATACAAACTTCGAGCTAGAGTCACCAAATTTGGTATGAAGATAGCAATTGACATCCCACATAGATCGGCACCAAAAATTTGAATACCACGCCCAACCATACCGCCCGCAGCCCCCCTTTCCCCACTTTATACAAACTTCGAGCTAGAGTCACCAAATTTGGTATGAAGGTAGCATTTGACATTCCACAAGGATCTGCAGCAAAAATTTGGATGCCACGCCCAACCATACCGCCCGCAGCCCCCCTTTCACCACTTTATACAAACTTCGAGCTAGAGTCACCTAATTTGGTATGAAGGTAGCATTTGACATTCCACAAGGATCTGCAGCAAAAATTTGGATGCCACGCCCAACCATACCGCCCGCAGCCCCCCTTTCCCCACTTTATACAAACTTCGAGCTAGAGTCACCAAATTTGGTATGAAGATAGCAATTGACATCCACATAGATCGGCACCAAAAATTTGAATACCACGCCCAACCATACCGCCCGCAGCCCCCCTTTCCCCACTTTATACAAACTTCGAGCTAGAGTCACCAAATTTGGTATGAAGGTAGCATTTGACATTCCACAAGGATCTGCAGCAAAAATTTGGATGCCACGCCCAACCATACCGCCCGCAGCCCCCCTTTCCCCACTTTATACAAACTTCGAGCTAGAGTCACCAAATTTGTTATGAAGGTAGCATTTGACATTCCACAAGGATCTGCAGCAAAAATTTGGATGCCACGCCCAACCATACCGCCCGCAGCCCCCCTTTCCCCACTTTATACAAACTTCGAGCTAGAGTCACCAAATTTGGTATGAAGATAGCAATTGACATCCCACATAGATCGGCACCAAAAATTTGAATACCACGCCCAACCATACCGCCCTCAGCCCCCCTTTCCCCACTTATACAAACTTTGAGCTAGAGTCACCAAATTTGGTATGAAGAGAGCATTTGACATCCAACATGGATCGGCAGCAAAAATTTGAATGCCACGCCCACCCATACCGCCCCAGCCCCATAGCCCCCTGTCACCACCTTTTACAAGCTTCGAGCTAGAGTCACCAAATTTGGTATGAAGATAGCAATTGACATCCCACATAGATCGGCACCAAAAATTTGAATACCACGCCCAACCATACCGCCCCCAGCCCCCCTTTCCCCACTTTTACAAACTTTGAGCTAGAGTCACCAAATTTGTTATGAAGGTAGCATTTGACATTCCACAAGGATCTGCAGCAAAAATTTTGATGCCACGCCCAACCATACCGCCCGCAGCCCCCCTTTCCCCACTTTATACAAACTTCGAGCTAGAGTCACCAAATTTGGTATGAAGATAGCAATTGACATCCCACATAGATCGGCACCAAAAATTTAAATACCACGCCCAACCATACCGCCCCCAGCCCCCCTTCCCCCACTTTTACAAACTTTGAGCTAGAGTCACCAAATTTGTTATGAAGGTAGCATTTGACATTCCACAAGCATCTGCAGCAAAAATTTGGATGCCACGCCCAACCATACCGCCCGCAGCCCCCCTTTCACCACTTTATACAAACTTCGAGCTAGAGTCACCAAATTTGGTATGAAGGTAGCATTTGACATTCCACAAGGATCTGCAGCAAAAATTTGGATGCCACGCCCAACCATACCGCCCGCAGCCCCCCTTTCCCCACTTTATACAAACTTCGAGCTAGAGTCACCAAATTTGGTATGAAGGTAGCATTTGACATTCCACAAGGATCTGCAGCAAAATTTGGATGCCACGCCCAACCATACCGCCCGCAGCCCCCTTTCCCCACTTTATACAAACTTCGAGCTAGAGTCACCAAATTTGGTATGAAGATAGCAATTGACATCCCACATAGATCGGCACCAAAAATTTGAATACCACGCCCAACCATACCGCCCCCAGCCCCCCTTTCCCCACTTTTACAAACTTTGAGCTAGAGTCACCAAATTTGTTATGAAGGTTGCAATTGACATCCCACATAGATCGGCACCAAAAATTTGAATACCACGCCCAACCATACCGCCCGCAGCCCCCCTTTCCCCACTTTATACAAACTTCGAGCTAGAGTCACCAAATTTGGTATGAAGGTAGCATTTGACATTCCACAAGGATCTGCAGCAAAAATTTGGATGCCACGCCCAACCATACCGCCCGCAGCCCCCCTTTCCCCACTTTATACAAACTTCGAGCTAGAGTCACCAAATTTGGTATGAAGGTAGCATTTGACATCCCACAAGGATCTGCAGCAAAAATTTGGATGCCACGCCCAACCATACCGCCCGCAGCCCCCCTTTCCCCACTTTTACAAACTTCGAGCTAGAGTCACCAAATTTGTTATGAAGGTAGCATTTGACATTCCACAAGGATCTGCAGCAAAAATTTGGATGCCACGCCCAACCATACCGCCCGCAGCCACCCTTTCCCCACTTTATACAAACTTCGAGCTAGAGTCACCAAATTTGGTATGAAGGTAGCATTTGACATTCCACAAGGATCTGCAGCAAAAATTTGGATGCCACGCCCAACCATACCACCCGCAGCCCCCCTTTCCCCACTTTATACAAACTTCGAGCTAGAGTCACCAAATTTGTTATGAAGGTAGCATTTGACATTCCACAAGGATCTGCAGCAAAAATTTGGATGCCACGCCCAACCATACCGCCCGCAGCCCCCCTTTCCCCACTTTATACACACTTCGAGCTAGAGTCACCAAATTTGGTATGAAGATAGCAATTGACATCCCACATAGATCGGCACCAAAAATTTGAATACCACGCCCAACCATACCGCCCCCAGCCCCCCTTTCGCCACTTATACAAACTTTGAGCTAGAGTCACCAAATTTGGTATGAAGATAGCAATTGACATCCCACATGGATGGGCATCAAAATTTTTAATACTGGTATCGAGTATACCGCAGTCGGTTGCGTCCGACTGCAACGATTCCACTTGTTTTTTTTAAGTCTCGAAATATCAAGGTTTAGTCATTGCAATTTGGAGAGATGTTTTAGGCTAGGAAAATAACGTCATGCTTGGAAACGAAGAAAATAAAAATTTGTCAAACAATATGAAACATTCAAGATTATTAACAAAAAACAAGTGGAAACGTTGCAGTCGGACGCAACCGACTGCGGTATACTAGTTACTAGTATTAAAACCGGTAAAAAGAGGCCTGATTGCAAAGAGGTACGGTTGCGGCAGAGGTGTACGCTGCCTTAAAAATTTTCAGATGCAGATGGGGATGCCGCCAGCTAGCTTCCTTCCAAATTTGATGACTCTAGCTGAAAGTTTGTAAATGGTGGGAAAAGGGTGGTGGAATGGGTGGGCGTGGCTCCAAAACTTTGATGCAGATTTTTGGGGATCTTTGCCAGCCATCTTCCTACCAAATTTGGGGGCTCTAGCTCCACAACTCTGGAAGATACACGCATTTCCGTTTTTGACGAAGCGTTGGGGTGGATGGGGGCGGCTAGGACAGTATTGGTGGGCGTGGCATCCAAACGTTTGATACAGTTTTTCGGGGGTCATCATCACCTATCTTGGCAAAAAGTTTGGCGGCTCTAGCTAAAAAACTGTGGGAGATATAGCAAATACATCAACAACACAAACAAAAACACCAAAAAGCAATGACAAAGCTCTCTTACGTCTGTCCACTACCTTCTTATCAGCAGTTTTTGCTGCTCTCAGGCCCAGCACTTCCAATGCAGCGCTGGCGCACTCAAACCCTAATTTAATATCACCATGCACATCTTCGGCTGCTCTTTTAGCAGCACAAGAACACTCAACAAAAACAAAATAAAAAAAAAAACAAGTAAGAAGGCTCTAGTCGGGAGAGCCCGACTAGAAGATACCCTGAACCCAGTTGCAATAATTATATTTAATTTATATAAGACTTTGGTATACTGGCTTAGCTTCCATCGATTAAGTTCAATATCTCCGGTGTTTCTCAACCGATTTGGACGAAACTTTCAGAAAAGTTCTATCATTATCCATTACTTCAACCCTCATTTTTAGATTTTCCAAATTCGATATTTTATTGTTATCGATATTATGTGTATATCGGAAACCAGAATAGTTATCGATAATTTGAAGCAAACTTGTTCTGCTCATGGTATAGGAGAACTTAAATACAAAATCAGAAGTCTCTAGCTCTTGTAGTATCTGAGATCCACGCGTTCATACAGACGGTCAGACGGACAGACGGACAGACGGACAGACAGACGGACAGACGGACATGGCTATATCGTCTCGGCTGTTGATGCTGATCAAGAATATATATACTTTATAGGGTCGGAGATGCTTCCTTCTGCCTGTTACATACTTTTGCACAAAACCATTATACCCTTATTTACCCATTTTATGGGTTAAGGGTATAAAAAAAAAAACTCATAACACATCGCAGACACCAATGTCTGTGACCTTACAAGCAATTCTGATGATTCAGACGAGTTAATGGAAGACTCTTGATTTGTTATCAAGTTTATATGTGGTACTCATTTCTCTCCAAACATATAACATGCAATAAAATTCAATAAACATGTACTTAAAAATTTTACAATGAAATATAAACGGTATACAGGTAACCCTCCTACAACGCGGTTTTCTATAACGCGTTTTCGCTCCAACGCGGTTCCCAAAATGCGGTAATTTTCTTACAACGCGATTTTAACCAATGCACTTATTCCTCTGAGTGTAAAAGAACGCCGACGACAATTTGTTTCTGGCGCGTTATTGTTTACTTATTGATGCTGCTTCAAATTGATGTAGTAAGTCTCAAGAATGATAGAAAACCGTTATAATACGGCATTGGTTTCATTCACAGAGCTGCCACCGTGTAAGCTTGCTGGAAAGCACTATTACCGGAAATAGTTCAGGAAACAGTTGCAGAACCAATAGAGGATGAATGTAGGAACATAGTGAGATTGGCGCATTCAGTACAAGGCGATGGATTTGATGAAATAAGAATTGACGATATTCGAGAATTATTTTTTGCGGATGCCGAAATAGACCAAGCAGATTTAGTGGCATTGACAAATAACAGATTATCGGTTGGAGATAGCTCTGACAATTTTTCTGATGTAGAAAATAAAAGCTTCTCGCTAAAAAGTATCGCGGAAGTTTTTAATAAGGCAAAACAGTTGGAAGAATTCATATTAGAGAACGATCCTCTTAGGGATAGAGCAGAAGTTTTTAAACGAAATCTTCAACAAGATTTATATCCATATGAAGAAATTTATAAAGATTTAAGAAATAAAAGCAAACAATCCTCAATAAAAACATTTTTTAAACCAATCCTCGAAAGGATGCCAGAATCTGAGCTTGATCCACCATCAGATGCTGGATCATAAGTGATGAAGAGTATTAAAAAAATTTAATATATATAATATGTATATATTATCAAATTACATAATATGTTATGACTCAATAAATAAATTTAAAACAAGTAAGAAGGCTCTAGTCGGGAGAGCCCGACTAGAAGATACCCTGAACCCAGTTGCAATAAATATATTTAATTTATATAAGACTTTGGTATACTGGCTTAGCTTCCATCGATTAAGTTCAATATCTCCGGTGTTTCTCAACCGATTTGGACGAAATTTTCAGAAAAGTTCTATCATTATCCATATCGGAAACCAGAATAGTTATCGATAATTTGAAGCAAACTTGTTCTGCTCATGGTATAGGAGAACTTAAATACAAAATCAGAAGTCTCTAGCTCTTGTAGTCTCTGAGATCCACGCGTTCATACAGACAGACAGACGGACAGACGGACAGACAGACGGACAGACGGACATGGCTATATCGTCTCGGCTGTTGATGCTGATCAAGAATATATATACTTTATAGGGTCGGAGATGCTTCCTTCTGCCTGTTACATACTTTTGCACAAAACCATTATACCCTTATTTACCCATTTTATGGGTTAAGGGTATAAAAATACATATATTTAGTATGAACGAACAAAATCAAATTTTTCAGTTTGGAACCAAACTCTGATTTTTGTATGGAGCTCATGTCTCCTACAACGCGATTTCTTACAACGCGGCAATTTTCAGGAACCTAACCCCCGCGGGGGGTTACCTGTATTTAATAACTATAACGAACTTGCACTTCTCATAAGAGATCACTCCCCTGATGTTCTATGTTTGCAAGAAACTCACCTACCACATAATTTAAATACATTTATTTGCCCAAGGCATACTCTGGATATTTTTATAATCACCCACATAGCACATTTTCCAAACAAGGTGTAGGTGTACTTATTGAGCACACACACAAAATTATTAATGCAAACATACTTTGCTCTACACTTCAGCTAAATATAGATAACCCAATAAACATCATAAACGCAAATATTCCCCCCCCCCCCCCCCCCCCCAGAAAACTTTTCAAGTCGTGACCTATCAAACATAATAAGCCAATTCGCCGAACCACTTATTCTACTAGGTGATCTCAACTCCTGGAGCACCTTATGGGGATCTCATCAAGCTAACTCCCGCGGCAAAAAAGTAGAACGGGCGATAAGCGCCCATAACTTAATAGTTTTAAATGATGGGCCACCCACCCACCTTTCCACACATAACTCTTTTACCAACGTTGACATTTCACAAATTTGCCCGATAATTGCCCACAGATGCAAATGGTAAATTTCCAAAAACCTTTACGGTAGTGATCATTATCCAATATTTTTAAAACTCACCTACAACTTTAACCGGGACTCCACTCTCCCATTACCCAAGTTTAAGACCGATTTCGCTAATTGGGAACTCTTCCACCGCAAATGCTTAGTATACTCACAAGATTGGTCTGTTGGGGGCCTGAATCACCAAGTTGCCAAAATTACTAAAGTTATTAGAGCGACTGCCAAATGCAGCATCCCTCAAACAAAACGAATATTACATAAGGCAAAAGTCCCGTGGTGGAACCTTTACCTTCAGGAACTTAGGGTCACAAAGCAGCGTCTTTTTCATCAATATAAAACGCAAATGTCTGTTTATAATTTGTTAAAATACAAAAAAGCAAATGCTTTGTTTAAAAAGTCAGTTTTGTCAGCCAAGCGGACCAGTCTACAAAACTTCACATCTAGAATTTCACTGCCTCCTTCAAAAAAAAGTCTGGGAGAACGTTAGACGCCTAGCTGGGTTCCCACGTACCCCAATTAATTTCATGAAGTCTGCCTCCAGCACAGTATCCCACTCCCAAGTAATCGCTGAGGAATTTGGCCATTCATGGTCAGACTACTCCGCCATTGCCAACTTCTAAGTTGAATACATACGACCAGGGACTGCAAATAATGATTATTTGTTTTTTTTTGAATAAATAAATCATTCACTTATGGTATCTTTGGGACAGCGTGAAATATACCAATATTCATCTTTAAGGCTCATTTATGCATTTTCACAATGATTTAAAATTTTTCAATTTTTATAGATTTACTCACAAAATATTGATTAATTTTGAGTTATACTTACAACTCAATCAATAATCATTATTTTTTATCAAAAAAATAAAACTCATGAAATAATGATTATTCTTAGAGTTTTATTTTTTGCTCAAAAATAAAACTCAAGTTGTTATTTCGACCTTTTCTTAGGGAATAATCCTAAACATGATATATATTCCTAGTCAGTAAATCAAGACAAACTATAACAATCCATTTTTAAATTTAAAAAAAATCTCATAAAAAATTTTTGTTTTCTTAACAAACAATATTTTTTTTTATTAATTTTTTATATATATTTATGTATATATATATTTGTATATACATTTTTTAAAAGATTTTTTTATTTGTATATATATATTATTTTTATTTGAAATTTCTTTTATTTATTTCATATTTAATTTTACAAAAAGTAATTTTTGCAATGACTCTGAAGAAAATGGTTCTTTGCACACAACTTTAAGTGCAAACTTCAAATTCAAATGTATATACAAATTTTTTTCAGTGATATTTAAGAGCAAATGAGATTTTTTTTTAAATTTAAAAATGGATTGTTATGGTTTGTCTTGACTTACTGACTAGGAATATATATCATGTTTAGGATTATTCCCAAAGAAAAGGTTTTGAGCAAAAAATAAAACTCTAAGAATAATCATTATTTCATGAGTTTTATTTTTTTGATAAAAAATAATGATTATTGATTGAGTTGTAAGTATAACTCAAAATTAATCAATATTTTGTGAGTAAATGAATATAAATAAAAAATAATCATTATTTAATAATTTTTAAAGTAAAACTTATTATCCATATCGGAAACCAGAATAGTTATCGATAATTTGAAGCAAACTTGTTCTGCTCATGGTATAGGAGAACTTAAATACAAAATCAGAAGTCTCTAGCTCTTGTAGTCTCTGAGATCCACGCGTTCATACAGACAGACAGACGGACAGACGGACAGACAGACGGACAGACGGACATGGCTATATCGTCTCGGCTGTTGATGCTGATCAAGAATATATATACTTTATAGGGTCGGAGATGCTTCCTTCTGCCTGTTACATACTTTTGCACAAAACCATTATACCCTTATTTACCCATTTTATGGGTTAAGGGTATAAAAATACATATATTTAGTATGAACGAACAAAATCAAATTTTTCAGTTTGGAACCAAACTCTGATTTTTGTATGGAGCTCATGTCTCCTACAACGCGATTTCTTACAACGCGGCAATTTTCAGGAACCTAACCCCCGCGGGGGGTTACCTGTATTTAATAACTATAACGAACTTGCACTTCTCATAAGAGATCACTCCCCTGATGTTCTATGTTTGCAAGAAACTCACCTACCACATAATTTAAATACATTTATTTGCCCAAGGCATACTCTGGATATTTTTATAATCACCCACATAGCACATTTGCCAAACAAGGTGTAGGTGTACTTATTGAGCACACACACAAAATTATTAATGCAAACATACTTTGCTCTACACTTCAGCTAAATATAGATAACCCAATAAACATCATAAACGCAAATATTCCCCCCCTCCCCCCCCCCCCCCCCCTGAAAACTTTTCAAGTCGTGACCTATCAAACATAATAAGCCAATTCGCCGAACCACTTATTCTACTAGGTGATCTCAACTCCTGGAGCACCTTATGGGGATCTCATCAAGCTAACTCCCGCGGCAAAAAAGTAGAACGGGCGATAAGCGCCCATAACTTAATAGTTTTAAATGATGGGCCACCCACCCACCTTTCCACACATAACTCTTTTACCAACGTTGACATTTCACAAATTTGCCCGATAATTGCCCACAGATGCAAATGGTAAATTTCCAAAAACCTTTACGGTAGTGATCATTATCCAATATTTTTAAAACTCACCTACAACTTTAACCGGGACTCCACTCTCCCATTACCCAAGTTTAAGACCGATTTCGCTAATGGGAACTCTTCCACCGCAAATGCTTAGTATACTCACAAGATTGGTCTGTTGGGGGCCTGAATCACCAAGTTGCCAAAATTACTAAAGTTATTAGAGCGACTGCCAAATGCAGCATCCCTCAAACAAAACGAATATTACATAAGGCAAAAGTCCCGTGGTGGAACCTTTACCTTCAGGAACTTAGGGTCACAAAGCAGCGTCTTTTTCATCAATATAAAACGCAAATGTCTGTTTATAATTGTTAAAATACAAAAAAGCAAATGCTTTGTTTAAAAAGTCAGTTTTGTCAGCCAAGCGGACCAGTCTACAAAACTTCACATCTAGAATTTCACTGCCTCCTTCAAAAAAAAGTCTGGGAGAACGTTAGACGCCTAGCTGGGTTCCCACGTACCCCAATTAATTTCATGAAGTCTGCCTCCAGCACAGTATCCCACTCCCAAGTAATCGCTGAGGAATTTGGCCATTCATGGTCAGACTACTCCGCCATTGCCAACTTCTAAGTTGAATACATACGACCAGGGACTGCAAATAATGATTATTTGTTTTTTTTTTGAATAAATAAATCATTCACTTATGGTATCTTTGGGACAGCGTGAAATATACCAATATTCATCTTTAAGGCTCATTTATGCATTTTCACAATGATTTAAAATTTTTCAATTTTTATAGATTTACTCACAAAATATTGATTAATTTTGAGTTATACTTACAACTCAATCAATAATCATTATTTTTTATCAAAAAAATAAAACTCATGAAATAATGATTATTCTTAGAGTTTTATTTTTTGCTCAAAACCTTTTCTTTGGGAATAATCCTAAACATGATATATATTCCTAGTCAGTAAGTCAAGACAAACCATAACAATCCATTTTTAAATTTAAAAAAAAAATCTCATTTGCTCTTAAATATCACTGAAAAAAATTTGTATATACATTTGAATTTGAAGTTTGCACTTAAAGTTGTGTGCAAAGAACCATTTTCTTCAGTCATTGCAAAAATTACTTTTTGTAAAATTAAATATGAAATAAATAAAAGAAATTTCAAATAAAAATAATATATATATACAAATAAAAAAATCTTTTAAAAAATGTATATACAAATATATATATAAATAAATATATATAAAAAATTAATAAAAAAAAATATTGTTTGTTAAGAAAACAAAAATTTTTTATGAGATTTTTTTTAAATTTAAAAATGGATTGTTATGGTTTGTCTTGATTTACTGACTAGGAATATATATCATGTTTAGGATTATTCCCTAAGAAAAGGTCGAAATAACAACTTGAGTTTTATTTTTGAGCAAAAAATAAAACTCTAAGAATAATCATTATTTCATGAGTTTTATTTTTTTGATAAAAAATAATGATTATTGATTGAGTTGTAAGTATAACTCAAAATTAATCAATATTTGTGAGTAAATCTATAAAAATTGAAAAATTTTAAATCATTGTGAAAATGCATAAATGAGCCTTAAAGATGAATATTGGTATATTTCACGCTGTCCCAAAGATACCATAAGTGAATGATTTATTTATTCAAAAAAAAACAAATAATCATTATTTGCAGTCCCTGGTCGTATGTATTCAACTTAGAAGTTGGCAATGGCGGAGTAGTCTGACCATGAATGGCCAAATTCCTCAGCGATTACTTGGGAGTGGGATACTGTGCTGGAGGCAGACTTCATGAAATTAATTGGGGTACGTGGGAACCCAGCTAGGCGTCTAACGTTCTCCCAGACTTTTTTTTGAAGGAGGCAGTGAAATTCTAGATGTGAAGTTTTGTAGACTGGTCCGCTTGGCTGACAAAACTGACTTTTTAAACAAAGCATTTGCTTTTTTGTATTTTAACAAATTATAAACAGACATTTGCGTTTTATATTGATGAAAAAGACGCTGCTTTGTGACCCTAAGTTCCTGAAGGTAAAGGTTCCACCACGGGACTTTTGCCTTATGTAATATTCGTTTTGTTTGAGGGATGCTGCATTTGGCAGCCGCTCTAATAACTTTAGTAATTTTGGCAACTTGGTGATTCAGGCTGTTTGTCTGTCTGTTTATAATTTGTTAAAATACAAAAAAGCAAATGCTTTGTTTAAAAAGTCAGTTTTGTCAGCCAAGCGGACCAGTCTACAAAACTTCACATCTAGAATTTCACTGCCTCCTTCAAGTTGTTATTTCGACCTTTTCTTAGGGAATAATCCTAAACATGATATATATTCCTAGTCAGTAAATCAAGACAAACCATAACAATCCATTTTTAAATTTAAAAAAAATCTCATAAAAAATTTTTGTTTTCTTAACAAACAATATTTTTTTTTATTAATTTTTTATATATATTTATGTATATATATATTTGTATATACATTTTTTAAAAGATTTTTTTATTTGTATATATATATTATTTTTATTTGAAATTTCTTTTATTTATTTCATATTTAATTTACAAAAAGTAATTTTTGCAATGACTCTGAAGAAAATGGTTCTTTGCACACAACTTTAAGTGCAAACTTCAAATTCAAATGTATATACAAATTTTTTTCAGTGATATTTAAGAGCAAATGAGATTTTTTTTTAAATTTAAAAATGGATTGTTATGGTTTGTCTTGACTTACTGACTAGGAATATATATCATGTTTAGGATTATTCCCAAAGAAAAGGTTTTGAGCAAAAAATAAAACTCTAAGAATAATCATTATTTCATGAGTTTTATTTTTTTGATAAAAAATAATGATTATTGATTGAGTTGTAAGTATAACTCAAAATTAATCAATATTTTGTGAGTAAATGAATATAAATAAAAAATAATCATTATTTAATAATTTTTAAAGTAAAACTTATAATGATTACGGTCCCTGCATACGACAGAAAAGCACTTCTCTCTCAGAATCCTATCTCCCGAACGTTGTCTCTGCATCTGCTAGACTCCTAGAAGAAAACTTCACGCTTAGCGAAATTGAGTTAGCTCTAAAAAATACAAAAGGCAAAAGCCCAGGCGCTGACAGGATATCCTACCCTATTATAAAGAACATCCCCGACACGTTAAAGGAAAAACTACTTAGGATATATAGCCTTATGCTTGAAACTGGGGCCTACCCAAACACATGGACCTCAGCAATAGTCATCCCCATTGCTAAGCCCAATAAGCCTACAATCTTAGTGACCAGCTACCACCCAATATCTCTTTTACCATGTCTTGGGAAAATAATTGAAAAAATGATTGCACGCAGACTTATGTGGTATATTTCACGACACAACCTAGTCTCCCACAACCAAGTAGCATTTAAACAAAAGCATAGCACTATGGACGCTTTACTGCGGATACAACACTTCGTGTCCAATGCCATTTCAACTAGAAATCACGTCACCATTCTGGCGACCGATTTTGAAAAGGCATTTGATCGCGTAGGGCCACATGCAGTTCTCAATAAACTCAAGCTCTGGGGAATTGGTCGCAGGTTTTTCAACCTAATAAAGGCCTTTTTGACCAATCGCACCTTTAGGGTCCGGGTGAACAGCATCACATCATCTACGCACAAACTACTAAACGGCATACCTCAGGGCTCACTTATTTCTCTAGTGCTTTTCATGATTGCGTTCGAAGATGTAAATAATATATTTAAACGATACAAAAACATTAATGTATCCATTTATGCAGACGACGCTATAATCTTCACAAAAATCAAGAATGTAAACTTAGTGAAAGACACATTTTCTAAGATTTAAGTATACTTAGAAACCTGGGGTACCACTTCAGCGCTACCCTGGCAACAGAAAAATGTCAAACTCTTCTCATCTGTCGCAAACATATACGTAAATTCCCAGACTTAAGCTATGAGAACAAATGTATAAAAATTGTTAAGTACTTTAAAATATTGGGTATAATATTCGACTCGAAGTTTACATTTAAGGAGCATTGCCTCTATTTGAGAAAACAACTCGAAAACCAACTGAATGTAATTAAATTCTTAAGCTCTAAATACTCGAATGTACATACCCACACCCTAATAAATATCACACGCGCCCTTGTGCTAGCTAAAGTCCCACATCCACAAATTCCAATCCCCATATCACACGGCAGTTAGACGCTCAATTAACGCTTTCCCCTTCTCACCCACCCCCTGCATCCTAGCAGAATCTGGATTACCTTCAATCCCGAATAGGCTTCAAGAAAACACAATGGATCTCATCCCGAAGTTGCTTACCACAAGCAAGGCCTTAGTAGTTAGCACTCATAAAAATTATATTAGATTTTAAATTTAGTTTTAAATTTAATTTGTTAAAATAAAAAAAAAATAAATACTCGTTACCAGTATTAAAACCGGTAAGAAGCGGATTGATTGCAAAGGGGTACGGTTGCGGCAGGGGTGTACGCTGCCTTAAAGACTCTCCGATGCAGATGTGGATGTCTGTGTCTGTCTTTGTTCTAAATTTGGGTGCAGGGGGCAATATGGGCGGGCGAGGCATCCAAATTTTTGATGCAGATTTTCATACCAAATTTGGTGACTCTAACTCAAAGTTTGTAAATGGTGGGGAAAGGGGGGCGGAATGGGTGGGCGTTGCTCCAAGACTATGATGGTGACTCTAGCTCGAAGTTTGTAAAAAGTGGAGAACAGGGGCTGGGAGCAGTATGGGCAGGCGTGGCATCCAAATTGTTGATGCAGATCTATGTGGAATGTCAATTCCTATCTTCATACCCAATTTGGTGACTCTAGCTCAAGCTTTGTAAATGGTGTGGAAAGGGGGGCGGAATGGGTGGGCGTGGGTCCAAAACTTTGATGCAGATTTTTGGGGGTCGTTGCTAGCTATCTTCCTACCAAATTTGGTGGCTCTAGCTCCACAACTCTGGAAAATACACGCATTCCCGTTTTTGACAAAGCGTTGGGGTTGATTAGGGCGGCTAGGACAGTATTGGTTTTGGCATCCAAACTATTAAAGCAGTTTTTGGGGGGTCATCATCACTTATCTTGGCACCAAATTTGGTGGCTACAGCTCAACAACTGTGGGAGATATAGGCTTTTCTGATTTCAAAATGCAGGGGGGCTTGGGGCGGAATGGGTGGGCGTGGCTCCAAAATTTTATGATGCTGTTTTTTGTAGGTTGCTTGTAGTAATCTTCTTGTCAAATTTGGTAGTTCTAGCTGTAAGGATGTGCGAAATATGTGGATTTATCGTTTTTGAGATATTGAATTTATCGATTTGCTAGCCCCCCAGTTATTGTAGTGCCCCATCTTGACAGTTTAATTTACTTTCCCATAGATAAAGAGAATTGGAAAGATTCAATTCTCTTGCTTGAAGGGTGTTAAAAAAAGTTGCGAACATAAAGACGGACAGACGGACGAACGTACAGACGGACGGACACCATGACGGACATTGCACAAACCCAATATACTCTTTACCTTCGGTAACGAGTATAATAAATCTAACAAATTATTCGTTGTAGCTGTAAAGTGTGTTTGTGTGGAGGAGATTACAAGCTTTAACCCAAGTGACTCCATTTCGTTCAAAGATGTTTCTCCTTGAATATATATCTATTATAGTTTTTTTTTCTCAATGTCCGGCTAAAGTCGTAGTTAGTTAAACTCTGTATAAATTTAATGCTCGTGTTAAACAGTGTCTAACGAATTTGGTTTTCTCAATGCAAAGTTAACCTGTTACGTTAAGATACTATACTGTTTTGTATGGTATATTTTTGTTATGTGACTGCCAAATTCTTATTCTATTGCCACTTGATAAACTTAAATTTATAGCCGGTTATTTTAATATATTTTCATCTTTTTATTTTATCTTGTGTTCTGCACGCGTCTCTTTTTCAATATCAAGTTAAGTTGGCTGCGCTATTCTATACTCGCGTCGCTTACATCTAATCGATAGTCACACATCGCCACATTCATCGGTAGTGTATCGATCTATGGTACTACCACCTACCACTATCAGCCTACTAAATCTCGGCCATCCTGACTTGAGATAGTCCTCTATCTCTTACAATTTTTTTAATTTTTTTTTTTAAATAAGCTTATTTTGAAAATTATGCTTACATCACAGATTTTTGTATGTTAACTTACATGCTATTTACAAATTATTAATTATATTCATTTTTTAAGCCAGTGCCTAATATTTTGTGCACTCCACACTCCATGGTATGGATTTCGAGCTAATTGAAAGCCCTCGATGTCTTTAACTAAATATCTATCGTTTTTTAATACTTTATCTATCACATATGGACCCTTGCTCTTTGGAATTAGTTTCCTTGAGACTCCTGCTGTACTGTCGAAATTCTTTACCATAATATAGTCTCCTGTCGTGTATTGATTTGGCTTTCTCTTTTTCTTATTATAATTCCTTTCATTACTTGTTTGTGCTACCAACTGGTTCTGCTCACCTAATTTTCTTATATTATCTAAATTCCTTTCGCTGACTGTATCTAAATGTGTTGCTTCCTCCAATTTTTCTTTTAATGTATCACTCGTTTCTCCTTTCTGTATTAAACCCAACAACATTTTACTAGGAAATTGTTTTGTGCTACAATGCTGCGTGTTGTTCAAAGCAAACTCTACTTTTTCAACTACTACATCCCAATGTTGACCATTTTCAGAATCAGTAAGTTTTGCCAACATTGGTCCTAAACTCCTATTTATCCTTTCTACCTGTACATTAGCTTGTGGAGAACCAGTTGCGATTTTTACATGTTTTACCTTAGCTTCTCCTAAAAAGTCTTCAAATTCTGCGGACGTAAAACAACTTCCCCTGTCCGATACAATACAACTTGGCCTACTATATGCTCGGAAATAATCATTTAACGCGCTAATCACTTCTTTAGTGTTCGTTGTTTTGGTACAACCTTACAAATTTTGTAAATGCATCCACTACTACAAATATGTATTTTTTCGCTCTACCTTTGTCTACTGGACCGTAATGATCAATATGTATTATTTCAAACGGTCTATTGCCTTTTGGTATGCTATGTAATAAACCCTCTCCTTGTCCTGACTTAGGTGAAAACGCTATACACTTTAAACAATTTTCAATGTGTTGTACAGCTTTAACTTTTATATTCGGAAACCAATAACTTTTTCCTATAGCATCTATCATCTTATCTCTACCAACGTGTACTAATTCATCATGGTATTTATATAACACATGATGCTCCATGTCTCCAGGTACGTAAAACAACACCCGATTATCATTCGTTTTTCTAAATACAACTCCATTTCTCATTTCAAATAATTTATGCTCTCCTTTTTCCAACAATTTTATAATATTTTGTATTTTTTCATCTTTTGTTTGGCATATTACTTAATTTGTTTCGAAGCTGTTTGCCTCCGTTATCATAATACTGTCGTTACACCTACTTAATGCATCCACATGTTGCATCATTTTACCACTCCTGTGTACTACATCAAAATCATATTCCTGTAACTCTAACGCCCACCTCGCTATTCTTGGATTAATATCTATTTTATTTAATGTGGCTGCTAACGAGTTACAATTCGTCATGATCTTAAAATGTTTACCCTGTAAGTATATTCTAAACCTGCGCAAAGCATATATTATTGCTAGCGTTTCTAATTCAAAACTGCTTGTGTTCTGCTTCGGTCGTACGCTTTGAAAAATAAAATATTGGGTGTAATTTTCCATCCTCTTTTTTCTGCACCAGCACTGCTCCATATCCTAAAGCACTTGCATCACAATGCAGCTCAATGTCATTTTTAAAATCATAAATTGACAGTACGGGTGCCTCTAAAAGCTTTTGCTTTAAATAAAGAAAACTATTTAACTGCTCCTCTTCAAATTTAAATTTTCTGTATTTTTTTTTATCAAATCATACAACGGCTTTGCAACTACCGAAAAATCCTTCATAAACCTTCTAAAATATGAACATAACCCCAGAAATCTTTGTACTTCCTGAGCCTTAACTGGTGTCGGAAAATTCCTTACTGCATCTAACCCTTTGTCATCTGCCTTGATTCCTTCATTTGATACAAGGAATCCCTAATATTTCCCTTTATCCTGCAAAAATTCGCATTTGTCTAATCTCAACTCTAATTTATTTTCTACTAACCTCTTGAACACTTCATTTAAAGTTTCTAAATGTTCTTCCATATTTTTACTTGCTATCATAATATCATCCATATATATTATGACTTTATTATCTCTGATCATGTCTACAAATATGCTATTTATAAACCGTTGAAATACCTGTGGGGCGTTTTTTAAACCCATTGGCATCCTTAAAAACTCAAATTGACCCAGTGGAGTTACAAATGAGGTGTATTTGATTGACTCTTTACTGACAAATACATGAAAATAACAATTTTTTAGATCAAGCTTTGTAAACACTGATTTGCCAACCAACCTATCTAGTAAATCATCATTTAAAGGTAATGGGTAATTATCCTTAACTATGACTTTATTAAGTCTCCTAAAATCAATGCACATTCTTAGATCACCTGACTTTTTCTTGACTAACACAATCGGCGATGCGTAATTGGAGCTACTAGGTTGAATAATATTGTCCTTAAGATATTCATCTAACATACCCTGCAATTTTTATTTTTCTGCGTATGATAACCGCCTTGGGGTACAGCTAAATGTTTTGGCGCTGTCTACAGAAATATTCATTTCGCACTTAATTTTCGGCTCATTCGGTCTTTTAGTATTTACATACGCAGTTTCCAAAAGTTTTATAAATTTATCTTGCCTTATCCTACTTTATCGCCAATATTGTAAATAATTTCGTTTTCGATTGCATCTAAAACATTTATGCTCAGCATAGATTGCTCAAAATAATCTTTGCACAATTTTTGTTCGCTTTGCACAATTTCTAAACAATTTTTCATTAAACTTTCTCTGTCATTTACTTTTTCTTTATGGTTATCTAACATTTTCTTTTGATCTAACAATTTTGCAGTGTCTAAAAACTTTCCGTTATCTAACAATTTATTAACATCTAACAATTTGTCATCTACGAACACTCTATCACCATGTAACAATTTATTAACATCTAACAATTTTTCACCAACTAACACTTTATTACCATCTAACAATTTTTTATGTTCTAATAATTTAACTTCTTCTTCTTGGTTATCTAACATTTTCTTTTGATCTAACAATTTACAATCCGCCAACCATTTGGTCTTCAACTGCCCACTATCTAACATCACTATTTTTCCAATATTCTGGTCCTTAGTACACTTCACTGAAACCATATCCAATGCACAAGAGTCAACAGTGATACAGCAACCTTGCATGAAATCTCTTCCAAGTACAACATTCCATCTCATAGACTCATTTGCCACTATATATAAATCAAAATATACTTTTTTATGTTCTTTTAATACATAACATTTCGTTTTTCCAAAAATATTAAGTTGGCTTTCATTTAGCCCAAAATACTGCTTTTTGTGTATTTGTGGTTCCACTCCATAAGGAACATAATCGTATTTAATAAAAGAAATAGGGCTTCCTGTGTCTATAAGGCAGTCTGAAATAAATGGTTTATCACTAACTACACAAAAATATATCTTAACTTGCCTTACGTAGTTGTTTTTCTTGAGGTCATTACGCTCTGAGCATTGCGCAATTAGGTGATCGCGCGACCCGCAACCGTAGCATGTGCCTTTGTCCCTTTTCGGCTTGCGGCAGTCCTTGGCCCAATGCCCCTTAATATTGCAATTGAAGCAACGTTCATTACTTTTGTCACCCACTACCGATTCTCCAGCGTTGCCTTTCCGTGGTAGATTAATATCTGCAAACGCCTTATACATTGCATCTGGACTAGTAAAGCATTGCAGCCTGGCTTGCGTGCGCAAGCTTGCCACTGGTATGCCTTCGATGAGTCCATCCAGTAACTCCTCCTGATCCATGTCAACGTCTCGAGCAAGCCAAACTTTGCTTTCATAATAATTAATGAATTTTTCCTCCGAAGTCCAACGGCGCGCCTCAAATTTTCGCCGCCTCCCCGCCTTAGACGACTTCTTTCCAAACGCCAACATCAGTTTATCCAGCAACTCATCCGTTCGCATGACAATACGAAACGGGTCGGCGTGCATCCACTCTCTGGCGTTACCTTTTAGCTTGCTTACCAACAGTATTTGCTGCTGTGTTTCGGTAAGCTGGTGCAGCTGGCAAACATTTCTGAATTGCATAATCCATTTACGTATTGGCTCTCGACCCGTAAATTCTGATAACATTTCCCTAGCTAGCTGAAATGCGCCCGAAGCCCACATCATGTTGTCGCTTGCTTTCTGGTTTCGCAACGCGCCACCTTGTATATTTGCCGCATGATTTTCCAGCATTTTGCCACCAGTTTGCATTGCTTCTTCTTCTTCCCCACAATCGCTTACCGACTGTGCAATGCAGTCATCTCTTTCTTTCTCCTTGCTTGAAACCATGTTGCTGTTTCGCAGCTGAATTTCCGCAAATTGATCTAGCACATGCTGAATTTGCTTTTGCAAATTTTCCACTTTATTTTTATTTTTGGAATTCTCTGACAGTTGCTCGATCATTACTGCTTGCTCCTGCCTAACTGCTCCCTCCTCGTCCGTCAGCTCATTTGCGTTATTTGGGTCTAACTCAGGCTCCTCACCACGTTCCTCCATTGGAACTGCGCAAAACGTGCAAGCAACTCAGTCTTTGAGCCGCTTGTAGGTAATCCTATTACATTCAGCCAATTTTTTAATTGGACAATAGAAAAATCATCTATGTTATCCATGGCCTTATTTTATTTGTTTTAATCCCACTTCTGAAGATTATAGCCGGTTATTTATTTATTTATTTATTTATAGTCAGCTAAGAGCAGCTGACATTAAAATGAATCAAAATTTAATTTAAATTAAAAAATAATTATAATAATTAAATTAAGTAAAATATAGAAAAATATATAAATCTGAAAATATATTTAAAAGTTAACGTTAAAGCTCTGGGAAATTCAATAAAAATTGAGCAGTCCAACATTTGTTGCGAGGATTGGGAAAAACCCAGAAAAACCCAATAAGACCAGCGTTAGATTAGTAGTTAGTGGTTACGATTAGATAAAGCAAAAAGGATCGATCTTTTAAGTACTGGAGTTGAGGCCTCCAAGGAGACAAGAGAATAAAGTTTGTTGTAGTCAGAACATATAACACGAAATGGTTTATGAATTAAATAGTTTCTGAAGCAACGATCAAGGCTAAGGGGAAAAAAGTTACGTGAAGATCTAATTGGGACATTAAATTTAATTCGACTCAAAAGAACTGATGAGTCGATTTCACCATTAAGTAGGTTAGTAATAAATAATACTCCATGTATAGTTCTACGGTTTAACAGGGAGGGAAGATTTATCAAAAGGAGTCTACTTGAATACGGGGGTAAGTCAACTCCAGCAACCCAGTTAAAACTTCTAAGGGCAAATAGAAGAAATTTCTTCTGCACAGATTCAATTCTGTCCTGGTGAATCGAGTATTGTGGGGACCACACACAAGATCCATACTCCAGGATGGGACGTACTAGGGATGTATAAAGTGTTTTAGTGGTGTACGGATCATTAAACTCTTTCGACCACCGCTGGATGAAGCCAAGGACATTAATGGCCTTATTGACCATATACGAAATATGAGCGCCAAACTTTAATTTAGGATCAAGAATAATGCCTAAATCTTTGATTTCAAACACGCGGTCAAGTGGTGAACCATCAAGCAAATAGTGAGCAGTATGAGGGGTACTTCTACAAAAAGACATGACTTTACATTTTGAACAATTTAAATTGAGTAAGTTAGTACGGCACCAGACTGACAACGCACCCAAATCCGACTGTAGAAAATTACACAGGGAAGCGTCATTATAGGTGAAACATAGCTTTACATCATCAGCAAACATATACACAAAAGAGTTAGTAATAACAGCTGGAAGATCGTTAATAAACAAATTAAATAGCAAAGGTCCAAGGTGACTACCCTGGGGTACACCAGAGGTAACAAAAATAGGTTAAGATACCAACGATTTAAAAACTACTTTTTGTGTTCGACCACACAAGTACTCCGAAAGCCACAATAATAGTTTTGATGAAAATCCAATAATATTTAATTTATGAAGCAACAGATAATGACTTACAGAATCAAATGCCTTACTAAAATCGGTGTAAACAACGTCAGTTTGCATTTTTTCCTGAAACCCTTTGATAACAAGCGAAGTAAATTCAAGAAGGTTAGTGGTAGTAGATCTACGCCTAACAAAACCATGTTGGTAAGGCGATATAATCGAACTACATCGGTGTTGCAGTTGAGAACATATAATTTTTTCAAAGACTTTTGGTATGGCAGACAACTTGGATATGCCCCTATAGTTTTTAACGTGTGATTTTGAAGAATTTTTATGGAGTGGAATTATAAAGGATTCCTTCCATATATCAGGGAACACGTTTGAATCAACAGACAAGTTAAATAATTTATTTAATGGCGCACAAAGAAAATCCACGCAGTATCTAAGAATACAACCTGGCACTCCATCAGGACCAGGAAAGTAGCCAGGTTTAATAGAGTTAAATTCACTCAGGAGCATAGACTCAGTAACTACTGGGACATATATGCAATTTGACGTTTGAACTTGAAAAGGATAGGAATTACTACTACTATACATATTCGATGAGTATACTGATTGAAAATACTTAGCAAATAGATCGGCTACTGCCTGATCAGAACTTGCTTTTGTATCATCTAGGTATACTGAGGATGGCAAGCAAGAAGTCTTACGTTTAGAGTTAACAAATTTATAAAACTGTTTAGGGTCACGTGGTCTACAACGATTAAGATAATTATTATAGTAAGATGTGTTAACGGAAATAAAACTAGATTTTGCTACTAAATACGAAGATAAATCTAAAGTAGTTCCCGATTTTTGAAATTTTTTATATGATCTTGTCTTTGCGTTTTTCAACTTCGATAGTTCTCTCGTAAACCAAGGTGGTTTAATGTCACTTGAAGAACAAGTGAGGGGGACACAAATATCCAAAAGCGAATTCAAGGTCCTATAAAATATGGCTATAGCAGTTTCTATATCACTACAAGAATAAAGGCGCGACCAATTAGTATGTTGAAGAAGATAATTTAATTTAGTAAAGTTAGTTTTACGAAAGCAACGGGTTTTTAAAGTATTTTTAGATACTAAAATAGGGTTAAGAATTTCGATGGATAATTCTAAGGTTGGATGGTAGGTATCTTCCGGAAGCACTAGAGGGGGTATTCTACTAGCATTACTGCAATCGGAGTCCGAAACAAATATTAAGTCCAACATTCTACCACTACAGTTATGCACCCTGTTAACTTGCGATAGGCCTAACTCCAGTAGGCCATCGATAAAATCATCAGAAGTGACTGGTAACACCGCCGAAGATGTGTCATTCACAGACCATACAACATGTGGCAGATTAAAATCACCAACCACTATCAGGTTATCCATATCTGTCAAAAATGACGAAACAAGTTGCAGGGCACTCAGATGGGACGAGTAAATGTTAATATCAGATTGAGGAGGAATATAAGAGCAAGTAACATAAAGTGAACGGCCGTTTAGTAATATTTTAACACATAAAAACTCTATGTCCGGAAGATGCTGAGAAAGAATCTGTTCAGAGGAAATACAGGAGTCAACAGCAATGAGAACACCACCCCCCTTGCGGGAAGTGCGATCGCATCTGTACAAGATATATTGAGAAGGAAAAATGGAATAATCAGATATATCAGGTTTTAACCAGGTTTCCGTGAGTGCTACTATATGTGGATCAAATGATAAGCTGTTAACATATAATTTAGAAAGTTTAGTGTTAAGGCCTCTTACGTTTTGATAGGCCAAACTAAGTTGTTTTGTTAGTTTTTTGCCACCGAGGTGGAGGCAACAGGTTGGCTAGCAGCCGGTGTACTATTAATCCTTATACCATTATTGTTATTAATTCGCCTATTCGTATACTCCTTAACTACAAGTTGCGGCGGCCAAAACTTTTCAGAGCAAATTGTCGAGAAAAGTTCAGGCGGTACACCCAACTTGAAAGAAGATATACTTCTGGTATGTTTAAATTTAAACTTTTCAACAACAATAAGAGGGGAATCGATTTGACTCTTTACATATGCTGCAACATCATCCGATGACGTATCGGATGCCAGCCTAGAAACAAAAACAAATTTGTTGAGTGGTACAACAACCAGAGGCTTGTGAGCCCCAGTTGTACCTATATTAGGATTAATAGGCACACGAGCTGCTGAACCAGAGGGCTCATGCAAAGGTTCGGAAGATAAAGTGGCTAGGTTGTTGATAGGATTTCTAGCAGGAGAGTTAAATAACATTAGTGGGTTAGCATTGGAACCAATTGAAGGATTATTGTTAGGCACTAGAAGGGGTTGAGTTGGAAGAACAGGTGGGGCAATAAGTGGATTAGGACCCGAAGTCTTTTTACGCTTCGGTGATTCGGTAATCACCTTGCCATTTTTTAAATTAAGCTCAAGCTCGTTGAATGACGCTTGCAGATTATTAAAAGCTACATGCATAGCTTTAAAGCCAGCATGAGTCTGCCTCATGAACTTGGTCGATTCTTTCACAGCTAAATTGCAGGGCTCGCAGTACCATTTAAGGCCTGTATCTGCAATTAAGAAGTCCCTGATTTTGGGAGTGAAGCCAGCACATTTCATGTGGATCATGTTGTCACACAATCCACACAAAATAAAATCTTGGTTGGTGGTTCCAACCACTTTGCAATTGGTGCTACAGCATGCAAACATTTTCGAATTGATTTAAGGTTTTATCTGGCAACTAATATGCTAGCACAAAACAAAGTAAGGCGACGGTAAGTATAAGTAAAACGTATCACTGCAAGAGCAATATAAAACAGTAAATATCAAATGAGCGCTTAAATGAGAGAGCGTTAGCGCGTAGGCAGATAGAACCGCAAGTGCGACGGATAATAGCGGATAAGAGCGGGAGAGCTGTAAAGCGAGAGCAAAAAAAAATTGACAAACTGTTTGTTGTTTGTAATCACACAGAATATGCAAATGTAAATATATGTATGTAAGTATGAACGTATGTTTACTTTATGTTTTCTTTATGTTCAGGCAGAGCAGTCTCAGTTAAACTGCTAATTAAAATGAGTATAAACTCGGCAAACTCTTTTATGTAAACGTAAATATATACACATATATTTCCAATCACTGCTAAAACTATTTACCAGATTAAACAGAGTAAAAACACCGTTCACAAACACAAGAGATCAATAAATAATCAAGAGCACGCAAAAACACGACCGTCACCAACGAAAGACAAGTTGTTATATTAATATATTTTAATCTTTTTATTTTATCTTGTTTTCTGCACGCGTCTCTTTTTCAATATCAAGTTAAGTTGGCTGCGCTATTCTATACTCGCGTCGCTTACATCTAATCGATAGTCACACATCGCCACATTCATCGGTAGTGCATCGATCTATGGTACTACCACCTACCACTATCAGCCTACTACAAATTTAATCAAAATGGAAAATAAATTGCCTTTTATGATCCCAACTGAAACCAGTAAGCGGCAGCGGGGTAAAAACTTTTCTGTCTCTGAAGAGCATATACCTTGTGGAGGCAAGTAGTAACATTTTGATGAACAAAAGAAGCGGTGCTGTGTCTTGGAAGCAGAAAGAGATAAATGGCAGAAAGTTCAGTTCAGTACTCGTATATTGGCAAGACTCATTTTGCATGCTGATTTTGTCAACCTGAATCGTTGCACAAAATTTACTTCATCCATCTCTATAATTTCTAGAATTGTTCACTCGTTTCTCCATTTTTCCCAATTCAAGGTACTATCGCATTAATGCACAGTGGTTGGGCTTGTATGGAGCCGCAGCCATAAATACGTTCCGTTGAGATATCGACTTGAAATTTTTACCAACAATCAAAAAAAAAATATTTTAAATATATTTGTTGGGAGCTGCCGAGCTTTTTCGGCAACTTTGATTTGCACAGTAAAAAGTTTAAGAAAAACGGCACAATGTCTTTATGTTTTTAATCGTTTATTATGCAGATCGCCTGACATTTATTTTCACGAGGGGCGCGATGTGTTTCTTTATATTTTAATAATTGATCTCTGTAATTTTGTGCTTAACAATGTTTTATTGCTCTGTTTGCTTGAAACACGCAAACCGAATCAGAAGACTAACAATCAAAAACTAAAGGGAGATGCATGTGCGTTCGGCTTAGTTAGGTAGGCAAGAAGCAGCAGAAAAGAATTACAGCTATAGATGAGCGGCGAGATAACTTAAAAGAGAGCAGCGCTACTTTAAGCGCTTGCAGTTTAAGAGCGAGTGCAATGCAATCAGACTGCATCAGCTGCTGCCCTGAACAATATTGTTAAAAAAAAAATCGGACGACTATATCCGATAGCTTCCATATAAACCATCGGTATGAAACGATTGATATATTATATAACAACAGCTGCCATAGCAAATATTGCAAACAAAAAAATACTTTTAGCAAATATATAAGTTACAAACATTAACATATATCAACAAAATAAGATTCATAACAGGGGCGTGGTAATAATTAATCAGACTCTTCTCACAAATCTAATGCAGAGTTCATTAAGTTCGAATTGTGTTTGCATGGCAGTTTCTTTAGTCCCGCAATAAAGGGATCGGAAGATAAAAAAAAATTTTTATTAGATCCGTGTTTGTTGATGTTCGATATGTCTTTCTAGTACGCTGCTTTCTAAATAGTTTTATATCTTTGTTTTGCGATTCCGCAGCTTCTCCGATAGTTCTCCAATTGAAACAAGTGCGAAATTAATCACATCTGCACCATGGATTAAGACTTTGTGAACTGTTGGTGGAACGTTGTACCAAGGATAGACATCTATTAGTTTCTTGGCAGTTTCAAGAGCATATAATCTAAATTTGTTGGCATTAATTTTGTACCCTGATAACATAGCTTTGAGCAATGTGGAACATCGAATTATTAGCCAGTTATTTCAGCTGACAACTCAGAGTTATTAAAAAATGATCTCGCCGTATTTCCATCATTTGAATTTCCGCTTCCTCTAACTCTCGGCTTGTCCACTATTAACCCCCTATTTGCTTTGGAATCTTTTTAGATTATTATTTTTTTTTTTTCAAGAAGAAATTTTTTTTGCTTAGAAATTCGCCAAGCTTTCTGTTCCAATCTATAAGAAATATGCAATCATTAATAAAAAACAAGTGGAAACGTTGCAGTCGGACGTACCCGTACCGGTAAAAAAAGGCCTGATTGCAAAGGGGTATGGATGCAGCAGGGGTGCACGCTGCCTTAAAGATTCTCCGATGCAGATGGGGATGCCACCAGCTGTCTTCGTTCCAAATTTGGTGACTGTATCTTACAGTTTGCGTAAAGTGGAGAAAGGAACATGGGCGGGCGTGGCATCCAAATTTTTGGTGCAGATCTATGTAAAATGTCAATTGCTATCTTCATACCAAATTTTGTGACTCTAGCTGGAAGTTTGTAAAAAGTGGAGAAAAAGAAGCTGGGGGCTATATGGGCGGGCTTGGCATCCAAATTTTTGATGTAGATCTATGTCGAGCTCTGGCAGCCATCTGCACAGCCACACCGTCACCCAGGAAACACCACGTTACCCATCCCAGCCCAATCCCACACAAGCCTTTAACGAAGAGGCAATCATAAAAAAGGTGGAGACCCTTATTCAGCAAATGGTAATGCAACTCACAGTCCAGTTTACCCAGATGTTATCCAACTTCATGTCTGCCCTTAATCAATGCAAATAAAATTAAAAATTACCCTTTGGATCGCTAACGGCCTATGCAACAGTAAGGCCGAAGTAGAGCACTACATCAAGACGAACAATATCGATGTGCTCCTTGTAGCTGAAACTCATTTCACTAACCGATCCCACTTTCAAATGCATAATTATAATCTCATTACGGCAAGCCACCCCAGAGGTGGGTCTGCAATTATTATCAAAACAGGAATCTCCTAAGCAGAGCAAGAGCCGATACAGCATGCTTGGGTCAAGGCAGCTATAGTCACCCTCAACAGTCCGCTCGGAAATCTGAAGTTAGCCGCATTATACTTTCCACTACGACACAACATATCGCAGACCATGTATGAGCAAGTGGTCGATAGTCTCGGCAACAAATTTATCGCGTGCGGTGATTTCAACGCAAAAAGCACTTGGTGGGGCTCGAAGCTGACTAACACCAAAGGCTCAGCTCTCTTAAACTGCATTTGGAGCCGACACTTGACCTGCCATTCCCCTGGTGAGCCTACCTATTGGCCTACTGACCCAAATAAATTGCCAGACGGTGTTGACTTTGCGATCGCCAAAGGCTTACACCCCAGACAAATTAGCACAGGCATCAGTATAGATCTTCACTCCGACCATAGCGCTGTAACGCTAAGTGTAAACACCCCTGTTCTTGCTGTCAGCAAACCTTCGCCTATTCTGGGCAGAGGTGCTAATATAGCTAGATTCCGCTCTTGGCTGGAGCAGCACGTGGACCCAAATGCTGTTCTTCAATTGGCGCAGACATAGACATTGCTGCAGAGGCTCTAACAAGAAACATCCACAATGCTGCAAGCTTAAGCAATCCGCCAACAAGAGCAGCCCGGCTCCTCCTAACCGAGACAGACATCTTTGGTCGAATGAGGTATCTATGAAAATAAGAGAAAAAATGCGCCTTCGGCACATATGGCAAGTAAGCCGCAATCCCCGGGATAAGGCTTTACTCAACCGTGCAACTAAGGAGTTGAAGGTGACCATGACCCGTCAACAATCTCTGGAATGCCACGGGCCAAAAAAAAAAAGCCTGTCGTAAGAAGCTCACCACTACGTGGAGCTAGCGGGTTATGGTGCCGATCCAATGCAGAAAAAGCTCAAGAATTTGCAGCTCACCTGCAACTCACTTTCACCCCCTTCGAGCTGAGCGACTCGACCAGCAACACAGAAGTCAGCAACTTTATGGACGTTGCATGCCAAATTGAGCTGCCAATCGATGAAACTGATGTAGAGGAAGTGCAAGCTGAGGTTTTCTCACTCTCGGATAGGAAATCTCGTGGGTTCGATAGAATTGGTGGCAGAGCCATGAAAGCACTTCCACCAAATGCACTTCAACTCATTGCCCACATCTTCAATGAAGGAAGTGTCCCGAGATCATTATGATTGCCAAACCGGCCAAACCTGAGCATCTGGCAAGCTCATATCGCCCAATTAGCTTGCTGATAATTGCTGACTGCTGCCTGTTCTAGAGAAGAATAAACTTATCCCAGAACATCAGTTTGGCTTCAGAAGACACCACGGTACTCCAGATCAGTGTCACAGGATTGTTCACCACATTTTGAATGCATTGGAGAACAAAAAGTACTGTTTAGCAGTATTCCTGGATGTGAAGCAGGCATTTGACAGAGTGTGGCACCCATACCTGCAGAGCCGAACATTCTACCTGCGCTACTGTGACGCGGAGTCCGACGTCAAGCCCATAATGACCGGTATGCCTCAAGGTAGTGTCATGGGTCCCGTGTTGTATACCCTCTACACAGCGACATGCCAGCGACAAACTCGAAGGACTTCCTCAGTGCCACATACGCGGATGACACCGCGTTTCTTTCCTCTAGGAAGCTTTAACAGCACCTGTCCTCCTTGGAGCCTTGGCTCACTAAATGGAACATTGCCATCAATGCCGAGAAGTCCACACAAGTGACTTTCACGCTGAGACGCCAAAGTTGCCCAATTGTTACGCTGCTTGGCCAATCGTTGACACCTGCTCGCTCGGTTAAATATCTAGGGCTAACTTTGGACAGAAGGCTCACCTGGAAGAAGCACCTTCGAAATAAACGGACGCAACTCAACCTCAGGTTCAAGTCTCTCTACTGGCTCCTAAGTCGTGGGTCACCGCTTAGTCCTCGCGACAAGTTGCTGATCTATAAAGCCATATTAAAGCCAATCTGGACCTATGGGATCCAGCTATGGGGATCCACGGCAGACACAAACATCAACATCATACAAGTATTCCTATCCCAGACGCTTAGAATTATGGTGAACGCGCCGTTTTACGTCCGAAACAATGAATATCGCTACAGTCAAGGAGTGCATCCGCGAATTCAGTCGCCGCTATGAGCAACGTCTGGAAAACCATGAATATCCGCTTGCAGTCCAACTTCTTGACAACAGCCTGCAATGTTGCAGACTAAAACGCTTCCATCCTCTTGATCTACCCTTCCATTTTACCTAGTCCGTCCTACAACATAATGTAATGTACGAAACTTAATGTCAATGTTTTTTTCTGTTATGAAATTTAGTTATTGTCTTAGATAGATAGATTCTAAATAAATAAAAATTTAAAAAAAATATCTATGTGGAAAGTTTTTTGCTATCTTCATACCAAATTTGGTGACTCTAGCTAGAAGTTTATTAAAGTCTGGAAAGGGTGGCTGGGGGGCGGTATGTGGGATGTCAATTACTATCTTCATACCATATTTGGTGACTCTAGCTCGAAGTTTGTAAAAAGTGGAGAAAGGGGGGCTGGTGGCGGTATGGGTGGGCGTGGCGTCCAAATTTTCGGTGCAGATCTATGTCGAATGTCAATTGCTTTCTTCATACCCAATTTGGTGACTCTAGCTCAAAGTTTGTAAGTGGTGGGGAAAGGGGGGCGGAATGGGTGGGCGTTGCTCCAAAACTTTGATGCAGATTTTTGGGGGTCGTTGCAAGCTATCTTCCTACCAAATTTGGTGGCTCCAGCTCCACAACTCTGGAAAATACACGCATTCCCGTTTTTGACAAAGCGTTGGGGTGGATGGGGGCGAATAGGGCAGTGCTGGTTTTGGCATACAAACTTTTAAAGAAGTTTTTTTGTGGTCATCATCACTTATCTTGGCACCAAATTTGGTGGCTAAGGCCTTCAAATGCGGGGGAGGTCTGGGGGCGGAATGGGTGGGCGTGGCTCCAAAATTGTTGATGCAGTTTTTTGGGGGTTGCTAGTAGCTATTTTCTTACCAAATTTGGTAGTTCTAGCTGTAAGGATGTGCGAAACATGTGGATTTATCGGTTTTGAGTTATCGAATTTATCGATTTGCCAGCCCCCCAGTTATCGTAGAACCCCCATCTTGACACTTTAATTTACTATCCCATAGATAAAGAGAATTGCACAGTTTCAAGTCTCTAGCTTGAAGGGTGTAGAAAAAAGTTGCGAACATACAGACGGACGGACGTACAGACGGACAGACGGACGGACACCATGACGGACATTGCACAATCTCAATATACTTTTTTCCGCCCCCAGCCCCCCAGCATTTTAAAGTCAAAAAAGCCTATATCTCCCACAGTTCTTGAGCTATAGCCACCAAATTTGGTGCCAAGATAGGTGATGATGACCCCCCAAAAACGGCATCCAAAGTTTGGATGCCACGCCCACCAATACCGCACTAGCCACCCCCATTTGCCCCAACGCTTCGTCAAAAACGGGAATGCGTGTATCTTCCAGAGTAGTGGAGCTAGAGCCCTCAAATTTGGTAGGAAGATAGCTGGCAACAACCCCAAAAGAATTGCATCAAAGTTTTGGAGCCACGCCCACCCATTCCGCCCCAGCCCCCCGCATTTTGAAATCAGAAAAGCCTATATCTCCCACAGCTTTTTAGCTAGAGTCACCAAATTTGGTGCCAAGATAGGTGATGATGACCCCCCAAAAACTGCATCCAAAGTTTGCATGCCACGCACACCAATACCGCCCTAGCCACCCCCATCTGCCCCAACGCTTCGTCAAAAACGGGAATGCGTGTATCTTCCAGAGTAGTGGAGCTAGAGCCACCAAATTTGGTAGGAAGATAGCTGGCAACAACCCCAAAAGAATTGCATCAAAGTTTTGGAGCCTTGCCCAACCATTCCGCCCCCCTTTCCCCACCTTATACAAACTTTGAGCTAGAGTCACCAAATTTGGTATGAAGGTAGCAATTGACATCCCACATGGATCGGCAGCAAAAATTTGAATGCCACGCCCACCCATACCACCCCCAAGCCCCATAGCCCCCCTTTCACCACCTTTTGCATGCTTCGAGCTAGAGTCACCAAATTTGGTAGGAAGATAGCTGACAACGACCCCAACAATCTGCATCAAAGTTTTGGAGCCACGCCCACCCATTCCGCCCCCAGCCCCCCCGCATTTTTAAGTCAAAAAAGCCTATATATTTTACAGTTTTTGAGCTAGAGCCACCAAATTTGGTGCCAAGATAGGTAATGATGACCCCCAAAAAACTGCATCAAAGTTTTGGAGCCACGCGCACCCCTTCCACCCCTTTCCCCACCTTTTACAGTCTTTGAGTCTAGAGTCACCAAATTTGGTATGAAGATAGCAATTGACATTTCATAAATATCTGCAGCAAAGATTTGGATGCAACGCCCACCCATACTGCCCCCAGCCCCTCTTGCCCGACTTTTTACAAACTTTCAGCTAGAGTCACCAAATTTGGAAGGAAGATAGTTGGTTGCATCCCTATCTGCATCGGAGAAACTTTAAGGCAGCGTACACCCCTGCCCCATCCGTACCCCTTTGCAATCAGGCCTCTTTTTACCTGTTTTAATACTGGTATCGAGTATGCCGCAGTCGGTTGCGTCCGACTGCAACGTTTCCACTTGTTTTGCATGCTGATTTGTCAACCTGAATCGTTGCACAAAATTTACTTCATCCATCTCTATAATTTCTAGAATTGTTCACTCGTTTCTCCATTTTTCCCAATTCAAGGTACTATCGCATTAATGCACAGTGGTTGGCCTTGTATGGAGCCGCAGCCATATATACTTCCCATTGAGATATCGACTTGAAATTTTTACCAACAATCAAAAAAAAAAATATTTTAAATATATTTGTTGGGAGCTGCCGAGCTTTTTCGGCAACTTTGATTTGCACAATAAAAAGTTTAAGAAAAACGGCACAATGTCTTTATGTTTTTAATCGTTTATTATGCAGATCGCCTGACATTTATTTTCACGAGGGGCGCGATGCGTTTCTTTATATTTTAATAATTGATCTCTGTAATTTTGTGCTTAACAATGTTTTATTGCTCTGTTTGCTTGAAACACGCAAACCGAATCAGAAGACTAACAATCAAAAACTAAAGGGAGATGCATGTGCGTTCGGCTTAGTTAGGTAGGCAAGAAGCAGCAGAAAAGAATTACAGCTATAGAAGAGCGGCGAGATAACTTAAAAGAGAGCAGCGCTACTTTAAGCGCTTGCAGTTTAAGAGCGAGTGCAATGCACTCAGACGGCATCAGCTGCTGCCCTGAACATCCTCCCCCCCGTTGAAAAACCCCGGGTTTTCAACAGGATACTGAACGGGAAGAATGACCAACTTATTGACAGCTCGACGTGTTGTTCCAGTGGGGGTGCGCAAGACAACTACGCGTACAACGCCATCATCACCGTGTATGGTCTCTTCGACGCGAGCTAGGGGCCACTTAAATGGAGGGAGATTTTCGTCCTTGCAAACGAGATCGTTCACCTTGAGAGGGGTTTGTGACATCCTCCACTTTACACGTTGCTGAAGAAGAGAAAGGTACTCCTCCTTCCATCTGTTCCAGAAGATTTGCTGGATGTAAGTTACGTGCTGCCAGCGATCGAGACGGCTGCAGTTCAACGATGTAAGATCTGGCTCAGGAAGTGTAACCAGTGGCCTACCAATAAGAAAGTGGCCTGGTGTCAAAACGTCGAGGTCTGCGGGATTTTCTGAAAGCGATACAAGAGGACGTGAGTTGATTATGCTTGAATTTGGCACGCAATTTGGTGCGCAATTCATCGAATCCAAGAAGCGAAGAGCCCATTGAGCGATATAAATGATGCTTGGCCAGCTTAACTGCGGCCTCCCATAGGCCGCCAAAGTGGGGCGATCGAGGCGGTATAAACTTTCAGTCGAATCCATTGCTCAAGCAGTAAGCATGGATTGCCTTAAGATGCTTTCCGTTTAAGAGCAATTTCCGCAGCTCCAGTAACTCATTTTTTCCACCAACGAAATTAGTCGCATTGTCAGACCAGATGCAATTGGGTACGCCACGAGTAGCCACGAATCGCTTGAGAGCGCTTAGAAAACCATCGGTTGATAGATCTTTGACGAGCTCTAACCAAACGGCCTTGGTGGCGAAGCAAACAAAAACGCATATGTAGCATTTGTGAGGAGCCTTGTTGCGAACTTCAGACCTGTAATAAAAGGGACCACAGTAATCAACTCCTGTGATCGTAAATGCTTGTGAACTCTGAACGCGATCCTTTGGTAGACTTGCCATGATGTGCTCAACGAGACGTGGACGTGCTCTACAGCAAATAATGCATTTGTGCAGGGCTCGAGATACCGTTTTTAGGCCGCCAACCGGCCAATACTGCATTCGTTTTGCAGCAAGAAGAGCTTGGGGACCAGCGTGATGGTACTTACGATGAAAGTAAGTTATGATAGCTAATGTCAAAGGATGATTTTTTGGCAATAAAATTGGGTGGCGGGCCTCGAAGCCGAGTGTTGAATTTGTAAGGCGTCAACCTACACGCATTAAACCGAAGTCATCTAGGAATGGGCTTAACGATGATATGATACTTGATGAGCTGACAGTCTTCTTCCTTTGAAGCTGACAATATTCATCATGTAGATGGGCTCTTTGAACGATGCGAATGAGAATGTATGTCCCATGACGAATGTTTTCAGCCGAGAGCTGCACCGATTTAGAAGAAGTCCGCAGATTGATGAACTTGTGCACATATCCAAAAATGCGCTGAGTGATTCCGAAGGAATTGATGTATTTCAATGAGAGCGACATATCACCATCAACAAACGCAACTAAGAGAACCTTCTTTCGAATATCCGGCAACTGGAGCTGAGGTAAGCAATGTGCTGGCCATTGATCCAGATTTCCCTGCAAGAAAGAAGGACCTCGCAACCAAAGCGCTGAGTGCAATAACTTTTGTGGTGATGCTCCCTTGGAAAGAATATCAGCAGGATTCATTGAAGTCGGAACATATCGCCATTCCATACCCGCTGTTAGTTCCTGTATTGCGCAAACTCTATTCGCGACAAAAACATTGAATTTAGAGGATTCTTCCAGCAGCCAAGAGAGGACTACTGCTGAATCTGACCAGCAGAAAACCTTGCATTTAAAAATCTTCATCTTTACTATTTCGCACACCAATTGTGCAAGCAAGTGGGCAGCGCATAGCTCAAGCTTTGGAACCGTGATGGTTTTTAAAGGAGCTATACGAGCCTTTGAGCAGAGAAGGTGAGACTGCACCTGGTTGCCGATCCGAGAAACAGTATAGATGCAGGTTCCACAAGCTTCCAAGCTAGCGTCGCAAAATGCGTGCAACTCAAGTACCGCACTTGGAAGTAACACGTACCGAGGAAATTTTGCATGACGCACCTCCACAAAATCGTTACAGAATCCAGTCCAGGCTGTGGCAAGGAGTTGGGGCAAGCTTTCATCCCATGCTAATTTTTCTCTCCACATCCTTTGCAATATGATCTTGGCTCTGGTCATTGTGGGCCCAATTAGCCCAAGTGGATCATAACACCTTGCTATGGTCGCTAAAACTGAACGCTTCGTGTGCCTTTTGTAATCGCCATGAAGAGCAAACGTGGACACGAAGCTATCCTCGCGCGGTTCCCAAACAAGTCCGATTGCCTTTGTGACGTCAACGTTGTCGTCGAAGGAAGATAGCTGACAACGACCCCCAACAATCTGCATCAAAGTTTTGGAGCCACGCCCACCCATTCCGCCCCCAGCCCCCCCGCATTTTTAAGTCAAAAAAGCCTATATATTTTACAGTTTTTGAGCTAGAGCCACCAAATTTGGTGCCAAGATAGGTAATGATGACCCCCAAAAAACTGCATCAAAGTTTTGGAGCCACGCGCACCCCTTCCACCCCCTTTCCCCACCTTTTACAGTCTTTGAGTCTAGAGTCACCAAATTTGGTATGAAGATAGCAATTGACATTTCATAAATATCTGCAGCAAAGATTTGGATGCAACGCCCACCCATACTGCCCCCAGCCCCTCTTGCCCCACTTTTTACAAACTTTCAGCTAGAGTCACCAAATTTGGAAGGAAGATAGTTGGTTGCATCCCTATCTGCATCGGAGAAACTTTAAGGCAGCGTACACCCCTGCCCCATCCGTACCCCTTTGCAATCAGGCCTCTTTTTACCTGTTTTAATACTGGTATCGAGTATGCCGCAGTCGGTTGCGTCCGACTGCAACGTTTCCACTTGTTTTGCATGCTGATTTTGTCAACCTGAATCGTTGCACAAAATTTACTTCATCCATCTCTATAATTTCTAGAATTGTTCACTCGTTTCTCCATTTTTCCCAATTCAAGGTACTATCGCATTAATGCACAGTGGTTGGCCTTGTATGGAGCCGCAGCCATATATACTTCCCATTGAGATATCGACTTGAAATTTTTACCAACAATCAAAAAAAAAAATATTTTAAATATATTTGTTGGGAGCTGCCGAGCTTTTTCGGCAACTTTGATTTGCACAATAAAAAGTTTAAGAAAAACGGCACAATGTCTTTATGTTTTTAATCGTTTATTATGCAGATCGCCTGACATTTATTTTCACGAGGGGCGCGATGCGTTTCTTTATATTTTAATAATTGATCTCTGTAATTTTGTGCTTAACAATGTTTTATTGCTCTGTTTGCTTGAAACACGCAAACCGAATCAGAAGACTAACAATCAAAAACTAAAGGGAGATGCATGTGCGTTCGGCTTAGTTAGGTAGGCAAGAAGCAGCAGAAAAGAATTACAGCTATAGAAGAGCGGCGAGATAACTTAAAAGAGAGCAGCGCTACTTTAAGCGCTTGCAGTTTAAGAGCGAGTGCAATGCACTCAGACGGCATCAGCTGCTGCCCTGAACATCCTCCCCCCCGTTGAAAAACCCCGGGTTTTCAACAGGATACTGAACGGGAAGAATGACCAACTTATTGACAGCTCGACGTGTTGTTCCAGTGGGGGTGCGCAAGACAACTACGCGTACAACGCCATCATCACCGTGTATGGTCTCTTCGACGCGAGCTAGGGGCCACTTAAATGGAGGGAGATTTTCGTCCTTGCAAACGAGATCGTTCACCTTGAGAGGGGTTTGTGACATCCTCCACTTTACACGTTGCTGAAGAAGAGAAAGGTACTCCTCCTTCCATCTGTTCCAGAAGATTTGCTGGATGTAAGTTACGTGCTGCCAGCGATCGAGACGGCTGCAGTTCAACGATGTAAGATCTGGCTCAGGAAGTGTAACCAGTGGCCTACCAATAAGAAAGTGGCCTGGTGTCAAAACGTCGAGGTCTGCGGGATTTTCTGAAAGCGATACAAGAGGACGTGAGTTGATTATTGCTTGAATTTGGCACGCAATTTGGTGCGCAATTCATCGAATCCAAGAAGCGAAGAGCCCATTGAGCGATATAAATGATGCTTGGCCAGCTTAACTGCGGCCTCCCATAGGCCGCCAAAGTGGGGCGATCGAGGCGGTATAAACTTTCAGTCGAATCCATTGCTCAAGCAGTAAGCATGGATTGCCTTAAGATGCTTTCCGTTTAAGAGCAATTTCCGCAGCTCCAGTAACTCATTTTTTCCACCAACGAAATTAGTCGCATTGTCAGACCAGATGCAATTGGGTACGCCACGAGTAGCCACGAATCGCTTGAGAGCGCTTAGAAAACCATCGGTTGATAGATCTTTGACGAGCTCTAACCAAACGGCCTTGGTGGCGAAGCAAACAAAACGCATATGTAGCATTTGTGAGGAGCCTTGTTGCGAACTTCAGACCTGTAATAAAAGGGACCACAGTAATCAACTCCTGTGATCGTAAATGCTTGTGAACTCTGAACGCGATCCTTTGGTAGACTTGCCATGATGTGCTCAACGAGACGTGGACGTGCTCTACAGCAAATAATGCATTTGTGCAGGGCTCGAGATACCGTTTTTAGGCCGCCAACCGGCCAATACTGCATTCGTTTTGCAGCAAGAAGAGCTTGGGGACCAGCGTGATGGTACTTACGATGAAAGTAAGTTATGATAGCTAATGTCAAAGGATGATTTTTTGGCAATAAAATTGGGTGGCGGGCCTCGAAGCCGAGTGTTGAATTTGTAAGGCGTCAACCTACACGCATTAAACCGAAGTCATCTAGGAATGGGCTTAACGATGATATGATACTTGATGAGCTGACAGTCTTCTTCCTTTGAAGCTGACAATATTCATCATGTAGATGGGCTCTTTGAACGATGCGAATGAGAATGTATGTCCCATGACGAATGTTTTCAGCCGAGAGCTGCACCGATTTAGAAGAAGTCCGCAGATTGATGAACTTGTGCACATATCCAAAAATGCGCTGAGTGATTCCGAAGGAATTGATGTATTTCAATGAGAGCGGCATATCACCATCAACAAACGCAACTAAGAGAACCTTCTTTCGAATATCCGGCAACTGGAGCTGAGGTAAGCAATGTGCTGGCCATTGATCCAGATTTCCCTGCAAGAAAGAAGGACCTCGCAACCAAAGCGCTGAGTGCAATAACTTTTGTGGTGATGCTCCCTTGGAAAGAATATCAGCAGGATTCATTGAAGTCGGAACATATCGCCATTCCATACCCGCTGTTAGTTCCTGTATTGCGCAAACTCTATTCGCGACAAAAACATTGAATTTAGAGGATTCTTCCAGCAGCCAAGAGAGGACTACTGCTGAATCTGACCAGCAGAAAACCTTGCATTTAAAAATCTTCATCTTTACTATTTCGCACACCAATTGTGCAAGCAAGTGGGCAGCGCATAGCTCAAGCTTTGGAACCGTGATGGTTTTTAAAGGAGCTATACGAGCCTTTGAGCAGAGAAGGTGAGACTGCACCTGGTTGCCGATCCGAGAAACAGTATAGATGCAGGTTCCACAAGCTTCCAAGCTAGCGTCGCAAAATGCGTGCAACTCAAGTACCGCACTTGGAAGTAACACGTACCGAGGAAATTTAGCATGACGCACCTCCACAAAATCGTTACAGAATCCAGTCCAGGCTGTGGCAAGGAGTTGGGGCAAGCTTTCATCCCATGCTAATTTTTCTCTCCACATCCTTTGCAATATGATCTTGGCTCTGGTCATTGTGGGCCCGATTAGCCCAAGTGGATCATAACACCTTGCTATGGTCGCTAAAACTGAACGCTTCGTGTGCCTTTTGTAATCGCCATGAAGAGCAAACGTGAACACGAAGCTATCCTCGCGCGGTTCCCAAACAAGTCCGATTGCCTTTGTGACGTCAACGTTGTCGTCGAACTTAAGAAGACTTTCCCGTTCGCTATCTGGAATGTCGCTGACGATGTCTGGACGATTCGAGCACCACTTCCGAAGTAGAAAGTTTCCCTTAGCCAAAAGCTTGTTGGACTGGTCCATGATGTCGCGCACCTCCTCAAGAGAACTACCTCCTGATATCATATCATCCACGTAGAAATGCTGCAGAACGACTCGCGCGCCCAGAGGGTAATCTAAGCTTTGGTCCTTAGCTAGCTGATGCATGGCGCGTATGGCAAGGAAAGAGGCGGGCTTAGTTCCATAGGTGACGGTATTCAAACTTATAGCATTTTATATCCTCTGTGGGAGAATCACGCCACAGTATGCATTGGAACCAGTCATCGGGAGTAGCGAGTCGGACGCACCGATACATCTTGCAAATTTCAGCTGCCAGGGCGATAGGAAAAGTTCGAAATCGAATAAGTATATTGAAAAGCTTATCTTGAATTGTAGGACCCGCCATGAGAATCCGGTTCAAGGATAATCCAGAAGTTGTGGTTGCAGAGCCGTGGAATACAACTCTGAGCTTTGTTGTTGTGCTATCCTCCTTAAGCACGCAATGATGAGGTAAAAAATATTTACACCTGTGCAAATCCTTTATGAATGCTGAATATTGCATTTTAAGGAGAGGAACTCGAACTAATTTGCGCTCAAGGTTTTCAAGCCTGCGCCGGGCTTGCATGTAAGAATCACCCAGGGACTCTGTGCCATGTTTAAATGGCAGGCGAACCGAATATTCGCCTGAAGGCAATCGAACAACATTCTGTTGGAAGTGGGCTTCGCATGCGAGCTCTTCTTTTGTAGCCTTGGAAATTGGCTCGACTTGATAGTCAACTTCCCAAAACCGACGCACTAAATCGTCCAGCCGAGTGCTGTGAGAGCTGGCATCCGATGATTTTTGATTAACGACGAACGAAGAGAGCTTTGGGGTTTGATGACCGCCACCAGATACAATCCAACCCAGATGTGTCTTCTGCAACAATGGTAGACCTGGCGCTAGCTGTATTTGCCCAATGCAAAGCAGCTCGAAAAGCAAACCAGCTCCGATGAGAAGATCAATACGCTGAGGTATACTAAACGAAGGGTCGGCTAGTTGAATGTTGGAGGGAACGTCCCAATTGTAAGTGCTCACGGACATCCCAGGCTGATTTTCAGTAATTGTCTGGGCGATGACAGCAGTGAGGCTTGTAACGAAGTTTGAAGTCCGCGACTTCAGAACGAGGTCGACTGAGTATCCTTCTGTTTTGAAGTTTGCATCTCCTATGCCGGAAACTGCAGCCTATGTTTTGATTTTACGAAGTTGTAATTGATTTGCGAGACGACTGGTTACGAAGTGCAGCTGTGAGCCGGAGTCTAGGAGTGCTCGGCAAGGAACAAAGGAGCCAAAGTTATTTTTAATAAGAACAACAGCTGTAGCGAGTAGCACGCCATCAGATGTTGAGTGAGATACGAGAGCTTGATGTGAGGTTAAAGACGCTGGTGTGGAGCTGACTGCTGGCTCGTGAGTTGTGGAATGGGCGCCGGTGGCTGAAGTTTGAGTGAAATGCAACAGAGAATTATGCTTCGACCGGCATATTCGGCAGCCTCCAGACTTAAAATCCCGGACTTGGTGCCCCATCTTAAGGCAATTTAGGCAAAGAGAAAGCCTTTTAGCTTCCTTTTGTCGTAGATTTGGCGATAAATTTCCGAACCGTGGACACTGGTATATCTGATGGCTTGCGCTTTCACAAAAAGACAACCAGCGGGCGCATTGGCAGCAACGAACGATTTTCTGTGTGTTGTACTCACTGTTGTTGCTGACTTGCCAGCATAATCCGTTTGCACTGCAAAATCTATATTTTCAAGAGTTCTGCATCGTTTTTCCAAAAAACCTTTTAGTTTGCTCCAAGATGGTAGCTCGCTGCTTGAAGACGCTTCCTCCCACTTTGCCTGAGACGCCTTATCCAGCTTCTGTGTAAGCGATTGCACTATGATGCAGTCAGCTATCTCTTCCTTTGATGCGAAAGATTCATAAGCGCAAAGATGAGAGGTGACTTTGTCGGTGAATTCTCGTAACCTTACCTCAGACGCATCAACCTTGTCAAAACCAAGTATCTCTCTGATGTGTGCCTGCAAGATAATGCGTTTATTAAAAAATCGGTTTTTAAGAATTTCCCAAGCAACATTATAGTTGCCCTCATTTATTTCCAACGACTGTATGGCATTCAACGTGGTACCAGTTAAGCATGACCGCAGATGCTGCAGCTTTTCGATAGACGAGAGCTCGGTCTCTTTGTCGATAATGCTTATAAATAGCGAATAAAAATTGGTCCAATCAGCATAAGAGCCATCGAAGCTAGGTAGCGTTAAATGTGGCAAACGACAACGACTGGGCATGATGATGACTGACTGTGTGTCGGCGAGATTCGCTTTGAATGTTGAACTGTGCGGCAGGCTGCTAAGTCTGCTTAGCGCACGTTGTAAGATAGTCCTTAGCTGTATCAATGCGGAGCAAAACTTTGCTGGCAAATCACTAGACATGGCGCCGTAGTATATCTCTTCTAAACTGGTATGAGCTGCATCAAAATTTGTCTCCAATTTGCTTAACCCTGCTGTTTGCTCAAAAAAAACTTACGAATCACAGCTTAGCGGACCATTTGGTCCATACTGCATTTTTCATACAAAATAACAATTTAATCGAATATTTAAAATCTATTTTGATTCAATACTTCGTGTGAATATAATACTGGCAAACCCCGATAGTGTGAACCAAACGAAAATCAAAATTTTGAAATTTGTTCACACTATCGGGGTGTTCACACTATCGGGGGTTCACACTATCGGGGTTTGCCTGTATTCATAAATCATTGTGGAATATTACAACACAGCTGATGTAAAAATTAGTTGTGGGATTCCCCTTATTGAGTTTTGTTATGAAGACGCACTGCGTTGTTCAGTTTGTGTTTTGCTATGAAATAGATAAGGCGCTAGTTTATGTTACATACTGCGTGAAGAAATGGCGAGCCAACGTCGCTTGAACGAAAATGATATTCGTGATGTGCTCAATGCAGGAAGTGACTCCGAGTCTGCTTCGGATATTTCAGATTTAGACATTGACTTTAGTACGGAACATAGTGACACAAGTGATTCTGAAACAGGGAGTGAAACAGACGTGGATGCAGCTTGCTCCAATGATCCCTTGTTTATTGCTAAAAACAAAATGGTATGGAATGCCACTTCATTACCTCAACCCATTGGAGCTACCGCTGAGAATATAATTTCAATGAAACCAGGACCAACTCGATTTGCAATATCCCGATGCAATGACATGGTGTCAGTTTTCTTGTTGTTTTTTCCGCCATCAATAGAAAAAATTGTCATCGAAAATACTAAAAAGTATGGCAGAGTCAAATTTGTCGACAAATGGATCAATATTGATCAAGACACATTGCGAGCCTATATTGCTGTTCTCATTCTTGCAGGTGCATGTCGGTGAGTGCCTTTTTTTGTTTTACGTATTACGAAAAATTAGTTGACTTATATAAAATTTCTCTATGGCAGCGCAAGAAATGAAGACGTTCACGGTTTATTTGATGAAACTTTTGGCCGCCCCATTTTCCGATCAATTATGTCTGAAAAAAACTTCCACAAAATTACAAGTGCGCTCCGTTTTGATGATGTTTCGAGTCGAAGACAAAACCGTAGCAGCGATAAATTTGCTCCAATTCGTGACCTGTGGGATCGTTGGCAAGTTATTCTTCCAATTTTGTACAACTGCCACGAAAATGTCACAATTGATGAGCAACTTGTTGCATTCAGGGGACGTTGCTCTTTTCGTCAGTTTATGCCATCAAAACCTGCTAAATATGGTTTGAAATTTTGGGTATTGGTTGACTCAAAGTCTGGTTACGAATGGAAGATACAACCATATCTTGGAAAACCTTAAAAATGCAAAGCCTGAAAAAAACCAAGGAGAACGCATTGTGTTAGAATTGACGGAAGGCTTGAAAGGACAGAATGTAACAGCCGACAATTTCTTTTCTACTTTTGAGGTGGTAAAAAAGCTGCTTGAAAGAAAACTTACATATGTGGGAACAGTACGCAAAAATAAAACATTTATACCTCCCAAATTATTGATTGTCAAAAAACTTCCACTGCATACATCTACATTTGCTTTCAATGAAATTGCGACATTAGTGTCATATATCAACCACAAAAACAAAACAGCGATATTGATTAGTTCAATGCACAGGATAGCTAAAGTGGATGAGAGTGGGGCGAAGAAAAAACCGGAGATTATATCTTATTATAATTCGACAGAAGGTTTGTAATTTTGTTATCCGTCTATAATTTCTCATGCTTTGTCTCTCTTAGGAGGCGTAAATACTGCTGACCAAATGATTGGATCCTACACAACAAAACGCAAAACAAATCGATGGCCGAACATTGCATTTGCAAATATAATTGATATATCGGCTTTGAATGCGTACATACTTTTTTCTGAAATCGATGCTTCATGGGCACCAGCTGATTCGAATCGCAAGAGACCACACTTTTTGCGGCAGCTGGCACTCTCTTTGGCTAAGCCGTATATGATGAAGCGGACTAAACTACCTCATCAACAGTTTTCAGTAAACTTATTGGCTGAAATAAGAAAATCATCCTCCGCTTCAGAGCCCTCTTCAAGCAATGCTACTACCAGTTCAGGATCTAGAAAGCGTGGAATTTGTAGTTGCTGCAAATCAAAGTCTGACGTAAAATGTTCCATTTGCGGAAAGTTTATGAGTTATCGAATTTATCGATTTGCCAGCCCCCCAGTTATCGTAGAACCCCCATCTTGACACTTTAATTTACTATCCCATAGATAAAGAGAATTGCACAGTTTCAAGTCTCTAGCTTGAAGGGTGTGGAAAAAACTTGCACACATACGGACGGACAGACGGACAGACGGACAGACACCATGACGGACATTGCACAAAACCAATATACTAGTTACCTTCGGTATCGAGTATAAATATCATTAAGTGCACAACTCAATTGTAAAACCCAGCGTGAAAACTAGCAGAGAGTGCAGTTTTAAAATATATGTCTTAAAAGTAAAACCAAATTGTGTTCTTATTGCCGCAGCCGCCACAAATATAAATTTGTTGTCACGTACCCTCAGCACCGCGAGAGTTAGCCCAGCTTAAAACCGCGTAACCTTAGGTTCGTTACAACTGGCGCCCAACTGTGGATCTACGGCTAATATAACATAGTTTTCTTTAATAAAATACATATAAATAATTGACAATATGGTTCGTTCGTGGGTGTACAATCTAAAAAAGGATGCACTAGTGAAATGCGGAGTGGAATTCGGTCTGGAGCTTGAAGGCACTGTCGAAAATATGAGAAAACAATTCGGAGACTGGGTAAGTCAAAATGAGAATAATCTTCCATACAGCGTTCGCATTAGCGAACTGGCGAAAACATACAGCCGACAGTCGCCGAATAAAGAACCCGAATTCATGCGCGAGGAAGGGGAATACGAAGAGGAAAAGGAGTTTGCCGGCATAGACGTAGCAAGGCTGAGCGTCCCATGCACCAGTGCGGCGGCTAGGGCGCGAGATTTACAGGAATCTCGCCGATCACCCTGGAGTACAACCCAACAGCCAGGAGAGCGTAGCAACACCCACACACATGATCAGACCAATGCAAGGGCAAGTGAATACCAAAAAGTAGCCAATTAAGTTCGAGAGTGGAGCTTTTGATTCGATGGACTATCGAAGCCTTTCGAATTCTTGGAGCAAGTGGAATGGTCGGCAGACACATATGGATTAAACTTATATTTAATTCCAAGAGCAATGCCGGAGTTGCTAAAAGGAATGGCACTTAAGTGGTACATAGCTAACAACAGGCATTGAACTACATGGGTGGATTTTGTCGACAGTTTTCAAGAATACTTCTTACCTCGAGATTATTTTGAAAATTTGTACGACGAAGTACGCAGACGGCGGCAAGCTATGGATGAGCCTTTTTAAAGTCTATATGGTGGAGATGCAGACTCTGATGAGACCCCTACGACTCTCAACAGAGAAGGAAGTGCGCACCATTTACACCAACAGCCTTCCTGACTTGCGCGGATACGCACGGCCAAACCAGTTCTCGAATTTGACTCAGCTGATGCAACTGGCAGAAGAATTCGAAGAACTAGAAAAGGATAGGCTGAAACTGAGGTTACAAAGTGCTACAGCCCAACAACAATACAGCCAACATCAACAACAACAGCCTCAACAACACCGAGATACACAGCTAAATGGACGCGATCACCATCAGTATCGTGCAAATCGTACACGATTTATGGCCATGGAGGAGCAGAACCAGCACACACAGCCAACCCCAACACCTAGGACCCAGCAAAATCCTGCCAGGACACACATAAACAACCCAGGAAGGGCATGTCGCGTGTGTGGACAGGAGGGACACAAGGCGATAGAGTGCCGAAACCCGATGCTGGAGTTCTGCTGGGTCTGTGGCAGAATCGGTCAGCGGACAGCACTATGTTGTCAGTCGGGAAACGGCCAGCGGCGTCCGCCATCGAGGGGCGAGCGGGAGCCGCCAAGGTCCGCCCCGAGACGCTAGTCGGTCACCTGAAGGACGAAGGGACGCAGTTGACTGCCACCGTATGGATCGGTGAGTGTCAGTATAAGGCTACAGTCGATACAGGGGCTACAAGCAGCTTCGTTAGCGAAGAGCTAGCTTGTAGACTGAGCACTGTAGGCCGGAGAAGCGTCGCAAGCAGACAGGTGAAGTTAGCAGACGGACATAACAGCAGGACAACAGAACAAATAACGGTCGAAATAAGACTCGGGCATCACAGTTTGAAAATAGCGTTGCTAATTATGCCTGGTGTGATAGACGATTTGGTGCTGGGCTGGGATTTTCTGACTGGCATGGGCACAGTGTTGTAGTGTGCGGGATTGGTGGTCACCATCCCAGCACGACGGCACAAGGTTGGAAAGCTGGAAAAGAGACTGTCGGTGGCAGTTGTCCAGAATACAACCGAGCAAGACGAAGCATTACATGATTTCAGAAACCCAACTATTGAAATTAAAAATCTACACGAGGAGCAAGAAATTAATTAATTTCTATTGCGGGAAGTTGCAGCCTTCAAACACCTAAAGGGCACATCACAAATTACGGAACACAAAATTGTGATGAGCGACGACAGGCCTATAAAACAGCGTTATTTTCCAAATAATCCAAAAATGCAAGCGGAAATTAACCAGCAAGTAGAGGAACTCCTTGCGAAAGGTTGCATAGAGCCATCAAACAGCCCACATAGCGCACCAATCGTGATGGTGAAAAAGAAAAATGGCAAATGGCGACTGTGCGTGGATTTCAGGCAACTCAACAGCCGATCCATTAAGGACGCGTATCCATTACCAAGAGTGCACCACATTTTAGACCAGCTACGTGAAGCCCACTTCATCACTAGCTTGGATCTGAAAGATGGGTACTGGCAGATCCCGATGGAGAAAGCGAGCCGACCACTGACAGCATTTACAGTCCCAGGCAAAGTATTGTATCAATGGAAAGTAATGCCATTTGGGTTACACTCGGCACCGGCAACTTTTCAGAGGGCTTTGGATCGCGTTATTGGACCTGAAATGATGCAGCACGCGTTTGCATATTTAGATGACATTATAGTCATCGGAAGAACGCGCGAAGAGCATATGGAAAATCTCAAAGAGGTATTTCGGCGGCTGCGGGCAGCAAATCTGCGCATAAACGTGGTGTGAAGTAGGCCAAGCGGGCCGAATTCACATGTATATATATAGATATAGGAAACGGCAAGAAGCCCACATTAAGTTAAGAAACTCACGTTTAACACATATATAATAAACGACAAGAAGTCAACATTTGTTTAGCATAAATAAGAACGGCAAGAAGCCAACATTTAGTTATATCTGTTTAGCATAAATGAGAACGGCAAGAAACCAACATGTAGTTATATTTATTTAGCATAAATAAGAACAACAAGAAATCCACATTGGTTTAACATATATATAATAAACGAAAATGAAGTCAACACTTAGTTACGCACTAACATATAAGAGACGGCGAGAAGCTAGGTAATACATTAGGCGATAGAAGAGGCGCACGAGAGAGCCGCGACCCGAAGACCCGGCGGTCGGGAGAGGCCACGACGCGATCAGCGCCGAGGAAGAGACCGGCGCGAAGCAGTTGGGGCAGAGAGGTCTAATCGAACCCACGCGTATTCGGGGAACAAGAATTCGTGGAGTAGCCGGTCTGAATATAATTGATAGGACATAAGTTGTAAGTTTATGAAGAGAAACCCAGCGTTAGACAGAAAGGAGAGAAAGAAGAAATGAATAAAAGTTTTCTTTAATAATTTAATTGAAACTAAACCCCTACCCCTCTATTATTCTTCTTGATTGTCGAAGTTGGTTTGCAGCTGTCAGTTTTGCATACCGACGCGCACACACAGTGTGGCGCGCAGGGCGTGAGCACCAGTATGTGTTGTGGAAAAGGAGCGGGAAACGAGCAGCCGCGTCATCCGGAATGGGATCGGATGGGCGTCGGCGCGAGTCAGTCCCAGAAATAGTATACCCTCTTAGAGTCGAAAATAATCGCATAGTCGCCACGGTAGGAGTCGGGGACCGAGGTGCAGAAGCGACAGTCGACACGGGGGCTACTAGGAGCTTCGTAAGCGAGGAGTTTTTCCGCAAGATTGAGATGAAAGGGGAAGTTTTCTCTGCAACCGCAAACACACGCTTAGCCGACGGGTCGAGCGTCGCCATTTGCAAGCTGTTGCGAACAAAAGTAAAATTAGAAGGTAAAGAAGTGACAATGGATCTGCTGGTAATGCCATCCATGTTGGATAGTCTCATTCTGGGAATGGACTTTCTGTGTAAGATAGGTACGACGGTTCAATGTGGCGAAGCGAAGTTGATCCTACAAAGCGCCGAAGCGCCGACAGAGGGAACCGACAAGGTCGAGGCGGAGACTCCAACATTGCGAGGAAGTGACCCGAGGGAATCCTGCGTGGAGAGTACGACGACAGAGGAGCGAGAGGCAAACCGAGCCGCAGCGTCAGCCGTTGAGAAGCCATCGTTGGGTCAATTGGGTAACGCAGGCGTGGCTGTACCCCAGGGAAGGCACCCGGAGCCCGACGAAAAGCAAGAAGATGTTAACGAAGAAGAGCAACAATGGCCAGCGACCTTGGATCCCGCAATACAGAAGTTTCTGAAGGAGGAGTTGCAATTGTTCGAGGAGTTACGAGGTGTGTCCAACATAGCCGAGCACCACATCGTTATGAGGGATAACAAGCCGATCAAGCAGAGGTACTATCCCAAAAACCCTGCAATGCAGCGCGTGATCGACCAACAAGTGGACGAACTGATTGAAGCAGGGGCCATAGAACCGTCGAGAAGCCCACACAGCGCGCCTCTTGTACTCGTTCGCAAGAAAACGAATGAATGGAGGATGTGCGTCGACTACAGACAGCTCAACGCACACTCAGTACCCGACGCGTACCCCGTTCCCCGGATTAATCAAATCTTGGAGAAGTTGAGAAATGCGCGATTTATATCGACGTTGGACCTGAAACACGGCTATTGGCAAATCCCCATGGCAGCGGACAGTCGGGAGTGCACGGCGTTCACGGTGCCGGGCCGAGGGCTGTTCCAGTGGAAGGTCATGCCGTTTGGATTGCATTCGGCCGGCGCTACATTTCAGAGAGCCCTGGATACGGTGATCGGCCCTGGGATGGAGCCCCACGCGTTCGCTTACTTGGACGACATCATCATAGTCAGCAAAACGGAGGAAGAACACTTAGAGAACTTGAGGGAAGTGTTCCGCAGGCTGAGGAAGGCTAATCTGAAGCTGAATCGAAAGAAATGTTCTTTCTTCCAAAGGAAGCTGGTATACCTCGGGCATCTGGTGAGCGGCGAAGGCATCCAGACGGACCCTGCCAAAGTGGAAGCCATCAATAACTTGAAAGCCCCGACTAGCAAAAAGGAGCTGAGGAGGTGCCTGGGGATGGCGTCTTGGTACCGTCGGTTCGTGCCTAATTTCACTACGATGGTGCAGCCTATGACAGGCTTGTTGAAGAAAACCCGGAAATGGTCGTGGGACGAAGAGCAGCAAACAGCACTAGACAGCCTCAAACGGTGCTTGACAACCACTCCGATATTGGTTTGCCCGGATTTCCAGGAAAAATTCACGCTTCAGACAGACGCAAGCGATTATGGCATCGGAGGGGTGCTCACCCAAGAGATCAACCAACAGGAGAGGGTCATTTCCTACATGAGTCGGAAACTTTCGAAGGCGGAAATGAACTACTCCGCGACAGAAAAGGAGTGCCTGGCGATAGTGTGGTCAATTCGGAAATTGAGATGCTACCTAGAGGGATACCGCTTCGATGTCGTGACGGATCACATGGCTCTAAAATGGTTGAACTCCATCGAAAGCCCGACGGGAAGAATAGCACGGTGGGCATTAGAGCTCCAGCAATACCAATTCGACGTGAAGTACAGGAAAGGGAAGCTCAACGTGGTAGCAGACGCGCTGTCGCGAGACCCGTTGGAGCAGTTCCAGCAAGCCGTGGTTCAGCAGTCAAAGGGGAAATGGATCCAAGGGTTACGAGAAAAGATAGCCAAAGAACCAGCCAAATACGCAGACTACACGGAAGAAAACGGGCAGTTATACCGCCACCTAGGCCACCGGGCGGATGACGAAGACTATATCCCGTGGAAACTATGCGTGGACGAGGACCATAAGAGGAGGGTGTTGCAGGAATGCCACGACGCGCCGACCGCCGGTCACCAGGGTATCCGGAAAACAGTCATGAGGCTGTCGCAGCGCTATTATTGGCCAGGTATGTTCAGAGATGCGTCCAGGTACGTTAGACGTTGCGAAAAATGCCAACTATTCAAGACGGAGCAGAGGAAGCCAGCTGGTCAGATGTTAACCCGCCAAGTGGCGGAGCCAATGGCCATCCTGTGCGCGGACTTTGTGGGCCCCCTGCCGCGCTCAAAGCAGGGCAATACGATGTTGTTAGTATTCCACGACGCATTCACGAAGTGGATAGAACTGGTTCCTTTAAAAAGAGCAACAGCAGCAACTCTACAGAAAGCTTTTCGCGAACGAATCTTATGCCGTTTCGGCGTACCCAAGAAATTCGTATGCGACAACGGAGTCCAGTTCACAAGCCGAAGTTTCAAGGCATTTTTGAACTCGATAGGCGTAGAAGTGGAACATACTGCCCACAGGAGAATCCAACAGAGAGGACCAACAGGACGGTGAAAACGATGATAGCGCAGTATATCTCGGGAAGTCAAAGTTCGTGGGACGAACTAATACCCGAAATCTCGTTGGCAGTCAACTCGAGCATTGCGGATTCGACAGGATTTTCCCCGGCGTTCCTGATGCAGGGAAGAGAACCTCGTCTGCCAGCAACGTTATACGACGAGAAGACACCGGGTACAGGAAATGCATCGCAAACACCTGGGGAGAAAGCGGACTGCCTGAGGGAAGTGTTCAAGATAGCGCAGGGAAACCAACAGCGAGCGTCAAAGGAACAAGGGAGGAATTACAATATGAGAAGGAGGGAATGGAGGCCGACGATCAACGAACTGGTTCTGTTGAGGACCCACCAACTCTCAAAAGCCAGCGATGGGTTCGCTGCAAAGCTAGCACCGAAATACGAGGGACCATATCGGGTTAAAAGATTTATCTCTCCGAATGTCGTGCGATTAGCAAAAGAGGGGGAGCGCAAGAGCCGGACGGCTAGCATCTCGCAATTGAAACCTTTCCAACAAGAAGACGAAGACGATACAGCGAGTCTACAACAGGAAGCGAAGATAAGCGAAAGGCGATGCCCATCATAAGCAGACACTCATGTCTTGCCTTTCTTCTTTTCCCCACTTATTCGTTTCCATAAACCCACTAACGAAAACCCACCAAAAAAAAAAAAAAAACATCTGCATCTCGTATAAAACACAATAATAACCTATACACAATTTCTTACCCACAGGCAATGGAAGCTAAAGACAAAAGGAGCCGCAGTGAAGCCATAGAGGGGCCCGCCAGCCACGAGGGCTATACCCGTGAGCGTTCGTCCGGAATTGGTGTGGCAACAAACGACACGTACGAGCAAATGATAAGCCCCACAGCACTCGTGAACAAGCACGTACACACAGAAGCCTCAATCGAAGATACGCTCGAGGGGATGGTAATCCGCATAATGGAGTTGACGACATATAGCGTTGGACAACTGCAACCAAGGCCGCAGCAGCCACCCGAAGCGACCGGCGTGCCGACGGACGAGGAATGGGCAGAATGGGAGTCACCGGAGGTACAGCAAGAAAACGAAGACGAGATCGTTGGATGGGAAGAAGGGCTGGACGCAACGCTGAAAGCCGAGCGAGAAGACCAGAAGGCGACCATTTGCGTTGGGCCGCCGCACCCGACAGAAGAAGAATGGGCAGAATGGGAGTCGCCGAAAGTAGAGCAGGAGACAGCAGATGAGATCGTTGGATGGGAGGAAGGGTTGGACGCAACGCTGGAAGACAAGCGAGAAGACCCACCGCGCAACTCGGAACCCACACCATCACGATCTAGGCAAGAACGAGTGCAGGTACCCTGGCTTTGGACTTGCTACCCGAACGAGGAAATTCTGACGACAAAAGCGGTAAAGGAAATCCGCGCGAGGCTCCGCAGCGTAGGGTCGTCGGGACGACGCAACCGCTTCACGGCCGCTGTCGGCGGCGAGATTTTTGATTTTTTTTAAGCGATTGGAGCGATTGATATTTGTATGCAAAACAACAACAACTGCTTCTTCATATGAAGCAATTACAGTTATAACGGTTTTGCATGCTGCTCGTATGTTTTGATATTTGTATGAAAAATTCAGTTGAAGACAAATTTTTTTAGTGTTCGGTTGTATAAATGGAAAAATTTATTCAAGCTATACGGGAAAAACCTTGTACATGGGATCTGCGTACTGCTGACTACCACAACAGAAATATAATAAGGAAAGCCTGGGAAAATCTTGAAAAAGGATGCAATTTAGAAGGATGCAATTTGTAAAACATAAAACTCTTAATAAATTCTTCTGTTATGTTAGACAAAATATTCTTTGAATTTTACTTCGGGGGCGTGCAATAACGCCTAGTGCGATAACGCCTGATCGCGATGTGAAATAACACCTGCACCATGCGGAAAAAAAATAATTCACCCGCTCTTTGTCCGTACTGTCGGCAAAAGATCACATATACGAAAAAATTATTCAAAAAAAAAAAAATAATATATGTATTAAGCATTTGGAATGTCAAAAATTTATTTTATTGTCAATGATTCATGTTTATATTAAAAATAAAATAAAATAAACTGAAATATCGTTATTTACAATTTTGTTGCTTTTAATATTAAAAATTTTTAGTAATACAAATCATTTAAAATCGCGCGATTTTTGTTAAAAAAAATTTTTGCCTGCGCCGCTTTTCTTATAGCACGCCTCCGTCTTTTGCGCGCCCATATTTTCCCTACATTCCAATTCTCGGAATACACCATTAATGATTACGAGAATCAAAACAAGTTGTTATAAACAAAAAAAAATTATTTGTCGGAACTCACAACAGCTTGTTCAACAACATTGGCACTCTTTTTCTACCGACGTAATTGCTTAGAAAAATATTATAAATAATAAAATAGCTATATCTCGATAACCAAGCGAGTTATCGATAACATAATTCTTCATATTTTCGTCTTACTTTTTCGAGTTCTACAAGAATCAATCTTCAGACCTTGTCGCCGGAGTAATCGTAGACGTGCCACGATCTACATACCTAGTTTAAATGTAAAACAACTAAAAATGAATTAAATAAAAAAGCGCAATAACGCACTTTTAGAAATGCAATAACGCCTGCAGGCGTTAATGCACTAGGCGTTATTGCATGTACCCTTTATTTCGTATGGTAGATTATGGTAGATTCTTCAGAACTTCTATTATGTTGCCTCTGAGTGTTTATTCCACGGAGAGTATTTCCTTCAACTTCTGTGAGTGTGCGCATGCATAGCCCTTCTTTATCAATTATAATATTATGTAACAAACAAATGGTTTTAACAATCAATTCGGCTACGTCAATGTCGGTTTCAATTGATTTGGTTAATAAACGCCATTTGTTTGTTATTAAACCAAAAGCACATTCGATTGTTTTCCTTGCTTTGGATAACATCGTGTTAAACAATTCACACTGAGGGTACAAATTTGATTTTGAGTATGGCCTTAATAAATACCTTTTCAGTGGATAGGCTTCATCCCCAAGCATCACAAATGGTGCAGAAATATCCACATTGGGCAGATTACGCTGTTTTGGAATTTCATATTCTCCTGATTCTATAAGGTTGCGTAAAGTTGAACACTCGAAAATGCCTCCGTCACTTTGTTTGCCATATGCTCCAACTTCGATTGCAACAAACTTATAATCAGCAGAAGCAACACCTTGTAGAACGATAGAAAAGTAATGCTTGTAGTTGAAAAACAACGAAAAGCAACGAATATTCTTGCCATCGATACTTCCAATGCAATTTGGAAATCCCCATTTTATGTAAAATTCCTCTGCTATTTTCAGTAAATCATCCTTTGATTTGCGATTTAAATGTTTGGAGACAAACGATTGCCAAATAGCAGCACACACTTCGCGAACTATTTTGGCTAATGTGGCAACTCCAATACGATAGGAAAAAGCCAGAGATCTAAATGAATTTCCCGTTGCTAGAAACCTGAAATAAAAAAATTTATTTTGTAATTATATTCTTTATTACAGCCGGTTCTGGTCAGAAAAAATGGAAAAATCTTAAATCACGTATCGTAGAGAGTTACGTAAGGAAACATTACCTTCAGGAAGCGCTGCATCGCAGCCTTCTAAATGGGCACATTTTAATGATATGAGCTACATCAAGTGTGTAATGGCAACGCGCCCCATGTCCGGAAATCTCACACTTGAAAGCACGGAAGATGTACAATTTCGAGAAGATGCAGAACCTGTAACACCAGAACCAACCCCTAACAGATTTAAGCGCAAAAGGAATGAGGAGAATGCATTTTTAGAGCTCGAAAGAAAGAAGCTACAGCTACTTGAACGAGAAAATTTGGAGGAAGATGATGATTATCACTTCTTGATGAGCTTCAAAAAATATATGAAAACAAGTGGAAATGTTGCAGTCGGACGCAACCGACTGCGGTATACTCGATACCAGTATTAAAAATTTTGATGCCCATCCATGTGGGATGTCAATTGCTATCTTCATACCAAATTTGGTGACTCTAGCTCGAAGTTTGTATAAAGTGCAGAAGGGGGGGCTGGGGGCGGTATGGTTGGGCGTGGCATTCAAATTTTGTCAATTGCTATCTTCATACCGAATTTGTTGACTCTAGCTCGTAGTTTGTATAAAGTGGGGAAAGGGGGGCTGGGGGCGGTATGGTTGGGCGTGGCATCCAAATTTTTGCTGCAGATCCTTGTGGAATGTCAAATGCTACCTTCATACCAAATTTGATGACTCTAGCTCAAAGTTTGTATAAAGTGGGGAAAGGGGGGCTGGGGGCGGTATGGTTGGGCGTGGCATCCAAATTTTTGCTGCAGATCCTTGTGGAATGTCAAATGCTACCTTCATACCAAATTTGGTGACTCTAGCTCAAAGTTTGTATAAAGTGGGGAAAGGGGGGCTGGGGGCGGTATGGTTGGGCGTGGCATCCAAATTTTTGCTGCAGATCCTTGTGGAATGTCAAATGCTACCTTCATACCAAATTTGGTGACTCTAGCTCAAAGTTTGTATAAGGTGGGTTAGGAGGGCTATGGGGCTTGGGGCGGTATGGGTGGGCGTGGCATTCAAATTTTTGCTGCCGATCCATGAGGAATGTCCATTGCTATCTTCATACCAAATTTGGTGACTCTAGCTCGAAGTTTGTAAAAAGTGAGAAAAGGGGGGGGGGGGGGGGCTGGGGGCGTTATGGGTAGGCATGGCATCCAAATTTTTGATGCAGATCTTTGTGGAATGTCAATTGCTATCTTCATACCAAATTTGGTGACTCTAGCTGAAAGTTTGTAAATGGTGGGGAAAGGGGGGGCGGAATGGGTGGGCTTGGCTCCAAAACTTTGATGCAGATTTTTGGGGATCGCTACTAGCTATCTTCCCACCAAATTTGGTGGCTCTAGCTCCACAACTCTGGAAGATACACGCATTCCCGTTTTTGACGAAGCGTTGGGGTGGATGGGGGCGGCTAGGGTAGGATCGGTGGGCGTGGCATCCAAACTTTTGATGCAGTTTTTAGGGGGTCATCATCACCTATCTTGGCACCAAATTTGGTGGCTCTAGCTCAAAAACTTTGGGAGATATAGCCATTTCTGATTTCAAAATGCGGGGGGGCTGGGGGCGGAATGGGTGGGCGCGGCTCCAAAACTTTGATGCAGTTTTTTGGGGATCGCTACTAGCTATCTTCCCACCAAATTTGGAAGCTCTAGCTCCACAACTCTGGAAGATACACGCATTCCCGTTTTTGACGAAGCGTTGGGGTGGATGGGGGTAGCTAGGGCAGTGTCGGTGGGCGTGGCATCCAAACTTTTGATGCAGTTTTTAGGGGGTCATCATCACCTATCTTGGCACCAAATTTGGTGGCTATAGCTCAAAACTGAGGGAGATATATGCTTTTTTGACTTTAAAATTCGGGGGGGCTGGGGGCGGAATGGGGGGGCGTGGCTCCAAAATTATTGATGCAGTTTTTTGGGGGTTGCTAGTAGCTATCTTCTTACCAAATTTGGTAGTTCTAGCTGTAAGGATGTGCGAAATATGTGGACTTATCGGTTTTGAGTTATCGAATTTATCGATTTGCCAGCCCCCCAGTTATCGTAGAACCCCCATCTTGACACTTTAATTTACTATCCCATAGATAAAGAGAATTGGAAAGTTTCAAGTCTCTAGCTTGAAGGGTGTGGAAAAAACTTGCATACATACGGACGGACAGACGGACAGACGGACAGACACCATGACGGACATTGCACAAAACCAATATACTAGTTACCTTCGGTATCGAGTATAAAAATGAACGACGAAAATAAATTAAAATTTCGTATAAAAATGCAGGAAGTGCTCTATGATGTTATTTTTGTTAATCAACCGGCACAATCAACCTCAAACGTTCTTTCGTTCGTTCCTTCAGTGAGCAACAGCCCAACAAATACAATACAGGTATCGAATGCATATACATTTATTCCAGAACAGGAATACCAAGAGCATGACCTTGATATTACTCAAAAGTAATTTTCAACGAATTTTGTAATAAAAAAATGTTCATCACACTTTAATGACAATCTTTCTGCTGAATCAATTGGGGTTTTAAAATTTTTAGCTTGTTTTTGGATGTGAGGAGATATTTCGATTAAAATGTATCCAAATGTTTCTCTACTCATTCTGTAGTATTCCTTAAATTTTTTCGGGATACTGCAGCAGCTTGGAATGAAAATGGTGGAACTCTCCTTTACATTTCCGTTCTTCCAAAATAGGATGCACTTGGTATTTTTTTAAATTCCCACGGTTTAGGTATTTCTGCCGCAGTGAATAACTGATCTCCATTAGCAACATTTTACGCTGTTTTGCCCGATTGTTACTCGTTTATAAACAAAACACAACTAAATCTCTATTAGGCTGCGTTTATGGTCGCTTGTGAAATCGCTTAACCATGAACACTTCATCGCTAGCAATATCGCTGGTAAAAATCGCTGGAGCGATTGAGCGATTCTCGTCGCATCGCGCGATGCGAAATCGCTTGACCATAAACGCAGCCTAATGCGTACTGGCCCTGTAGATTACGGTGATGCTAACGATTTACCGCCAAACGTTTCAGAGCCAATGCATGATATTTTCCGCGGACGTATAGAAGAATATCCAAAGTTTATAAGTAACAATATTAAAAACTTTGTAAATTCTGAGGAAGGTTCCTTGGTTTTTCAGGATGAGCTTGCTGGAGTTGCATAATTTAAACAATAATAATAAATAATTATAATAACTTTATTTGCCGCTTTTGCTGTTGCTTTCATTAATTTTTTTATACAGTATGTCGCTCATCTCCCTTTCCGCCACAATTGATTGTTGTGGTGACAAATTAGCAAATAAAGTGGCCCAGTAACTAAAAATGGGTCGAGTTTCCTCCCTTTCCTTCTCCTTCCTCCTTTCCTCCTCCCTCTTCCTCTCCGCCTTCTCTTCTTTTTCCTTCTGACTATCCTCCAAGTGGCTTTGCAGTATGTCCACTATCTGCTCTTTGGTGCAGATCACTTTCTCTCACTTTCTCATCAAAGTTTGGTGTAGGGGGTCCAGTTGAAATGCTACTGGAGCTGCAGGAAGGGCCTTCAAAAATGCCCATGCTATACGTGCTGTAACCATGCAAAACTTAGAAAAAGAGTTAAAGTTAATTAAACGCAACGTACCGCCTTGCCGTAGACATATTTGGAACGAACGACATTAAATCAGCGTACTGCCAATTAATGGACTCTTGTACCTTTTGGGCATCCAGCACAACGCCTCCAGCACTGCCACTTTTCTTGACCTTGGAACGTTGGTATTTTAGGCTTTCTTTCAAAGAAAGCCATTCTCTCTTGCATTCCTCCGCTATTTAGCAAATTAAGTATTTGTATTATTTATGTAAATAACAACATGATTAGTACTCACCGCTTTTCTCCAACTGCACACCAATTGATTCCCAAGCAGCTCTAATAAAATTTGCATCCATATGCTTTGCGTGTGTAAGGTCCCAAATGCAATTGTTTGCCCTCACTGCGTTGATTAATTTGGTCTTATCGTCGTGTAAACATTTTTTAACACGACTTTCATTTTTTTTAACACTCAAAATTCCCTCCATTTTACAATTGAGGCCTAGAAATAATGTGCTGCTCATTTTTTCTAGCAGAAATTCAGCTGTTCAATGCAATCCACACGATCCACTTCAATGTAATCGATGTGGCAACTCTCAACATTTTTTGAGTATACATTTCTAGCTGCTGCATACACTCATTAGAAATGTCTCTAGAAATTATGTCCAGAAATTATTTCTAGCGTTTTATTTATATGGAGTTTGACACAGCTAGAAATATTTATAGTTCCTGCATACTAAGCTTTAACCGATTAAATGGGTATATAAGGGTATAATGGTTTTGTGCAAAAGTATGTAACAGTTAGAAGGAAGCATCTCCGACCCTATAAAGTATATATATTCTTGATCAGCATCAACAGCCGAGACGATATAGCCATGTCCGTCTGTCCGTCTGTCTGTCTGTCTGTCCGTCTGTCTGTCTGTCTGTATGAACGCGTGGATCTCAGAGACTACAACAGCTAGAGACTTCTGATTTTGTATTTAAGTTCTCCTATACCATGAGCAGAACAAGTATGCTTCAAATTATCGATAACTATTCTGGTTTCCGATAAACACATGGAATCGATAACAATAAAATATCGAATTTGGAAAATGTAAAAATGAGGGTTGAAATTATGGGTAATGATAGAACTTTTCTGAAAATTTCGTCCAAATCGGTTAAGAAACACCGGAGATATCTAATTTTATCGATTGAAGTTAAGTCAGTATACCAAAGTCAATTATAAATTTAATTTACATATAACATACAACTGGGTTCAGGTAACTTCTTGTCGGGCTCTACCGACTAGAGCCTTCTTACTTGTTTTTTTTTTCTTGAAGAAATGTTTTCCTTATAAATTCGCCAAGCTTTGTGTTCCAATCTATATGAAATATGCAATCATTAACAAAAAACAAATGGAAACGTTGCAGTCGGACGTACCCGACTGCGGTATACTCGTTACCAGTATTAAAACCGGTAAAAAAAGGCCTGATTGCAAAGGGG